>OMLM01005782.1:1527-16084 GCA_900302695.1 Helostoma temminkii | reverse complement strand
CTGCTCAGAAAAATAAAGGGAACACTTAAACAACACATCCTAGATCTCGATGAATGAATACTTCCAGTTGAAAATCTTCAACTTCTGTGGAAATTCCTCAAGACAATTCAAAATGAGGCTCAGTAGTGTGTGTGGCCTCCACGTGCCTGTATGCACTCCCTACAACCTCTGGGCATGCTCCTGATGAGACGACGAATGTTCTCCTGAGGGATCTCCTCCCAGAACTGGATCAGAGCACCAGTCAACATCAATGGTCTTAAGCCTTAATGCCTTCATCATGCAGGAACTGCTGACACACTCCAGCCACATGAGGCCTAGCATTGTTATGCAGTAGAAGGAACCCAGGGCCCACTACACCAGCACATGTCTTACAATGGGTCTGAGGATCTCATCCCGGTACCTAATGGCAGTCAGGGCACCTCTGGCTAGCACATAGAGGTCTGTGCGGCCCTCCAAGGAAATGCCTCCCCAGACCATCACTGACCTATCGCCAAACCAGTCATGATGGAGGATGTTGCAGGCAGCAGACCATTCTCCACAGCGTCTCCAGACGCTGTCACGTCTATCACATGTGCTCAGTGTGAACCTGCTCTCATCTCTGAACAGCACAATCCTAGTGTTCTCTTGCAAATGCCAATCGACCTGCACGGTGTTGAACTGTGAGCACAAGCCCCACTTGTGGACTTCAGGCCCTCATATCATTTCCATGGAGTCTGTTTCTGACAGTTTGAGCAGAAACCTACTGGAAGTCATTTTGTAGGGCTCTGGCAGTGCTCCTCCTGTTCCTCCTTGCACAAAGGAGCAAATATCTGTCCTGCTGCTGGGTTGTTCTCCTTCTACGGTCCCCTCCGTTCCATTTGCACAACAGCAGGTAAAATTAATTAAATCGGTGTTGCTTCCTAATTGGACAGGTTGATATCCCAGAAGTGTGATTTACATTGGACATTTTTTTGAGCAGTGTATTTTAAGTTATAGTTATAGTTTTATTTAGTAGGTAATTAGTGGGTTAAGGGCAGCCGACAATTATTTGTATAAAATGTTTTTGTGTATGTTTGTGTAGGTAAACTGGAAAGTTCTGTACCAGAGGAGGACGAGGACGTCACCGACCCTCAAGACCACTGATCCAGGAGTGAAGTCTTCTATGTTCTGGACAAACCAGCTTCATAAACACCGCGCAAACTGTCACTGATTCTACCATACAGTACTGTAGGAATGAGCCCTAAAATCCAGAATGAGTTAGCATCTTAGCACCTCTGGTTCTCTTATCCCAAAGTAATCGTGTCTTTTAAATGCCTTTTTGTGTTAAATGCCTGAAATAAGGTTTGTGCTAAATACTAGGTAGAGACTTTCATGTTTATTCTATGATATAAAGTGTGTTAATAACCCAGGTGAGATTTTTTTTTTAAGCCTTTACATGTTACAAGTGGATATAAGACAATAAAGGTTGTCAGAAACACTACACATCTTGATGCATGTTATACCTTTTTTGACTGCCTTTTTTTTTTTTTTTTTTAAATTGCAAATCCTGCAATAGCTGCCATGACAAATATCTATCCACACTTCCCCTCCCCAAACTATTGGGACAATATGGAGATTTTTTATTTGTCTTTCCATGAGCACGTTGCTCTGCACTGTACAAATACAATTATTTACTGTTGACCAGAACAAGTTTTAATGAACTGGTTTGGATAAGAAAAACAATTTCAATCTACTTGTCCTGACGCATTGATTGGCCGACTGCTAAGGGGATTTATGTTCTTTAAATGTTTTATATTCTGTTAATCTATATATGCAGAATATGTATTTATGACTGATCTCAGTAACACCAGTAAAAAGGTCAACATTGATTTTGTACACAAACAATATATTTACACACATCAATAGACAGCTGTATTATTGAAGTTAAATGACCTTTCTCCTTTGTTCTAGTGCTACATATTATTCACCTTTGGGTGTCACCTGATGGGTTTTGTGTGAAACAGTAGATCATAACTCTTGCAAAAGTTTTTTTTGGTCCTCCCATTGGTGTCAAATGTCAAAAATAAAATGAGGGTGCAAGTTTTCTTACCTGGAAGTTATTTCAGATGGATTCCTGAGAACAAAAACTTCAGACCATTTACCTTGGCTCCTCCATGTTGCCAAACTCCTGAGTTATGCTACTGGCAGTTATCTCTCTGTGTGAAAAAGAATCCAGCCTCTTCTGTTTCCCCACTTCGTCCGGCGTGTAGCTGCAGCTTTTTTAAACGACAACATTCACTGCTGAAGATTCACTACATGGCAGGTGAGGCTGATGTGCATGCCATAGCAATAACGAAGCAATCTCGCTGAAATAACAAAAGACTGTATGTAACCTAGAAACATGAAATGGACTAGAACAGCTGATAGACAAGTGACCCATTTTTCTCTAAATTTGTAAGAAAATGTACAAAAATATTAGTGTAGCTTTACATGATAGTTGATCAAATCACAATGAATTCAAATCATTACAGAATTAATTTTAAGCACCTGTATACATTTTGTTAGTCCATGGAAACCCAGAGTCAATTATTTGTCAAAACCATTGATTTCTTATCTTGTCTGTATACACAATAACACCACCTATAACTATTAACATGGCCTTACTCCAGTTCTTGAAAAGACACTTGATTAGTACAGTACAACTCCTACAACTATCACAGCAGCTGGATTTTAATTTAGCTATAAAGTGCAGCCTGCAAGCATACACAGAAACATATCAAATATTAACTTTAACAATTTAAAATACCTTTCATTCATTTCAAGTCCCACAACTTACCGGATGTCACCTCATCTTATCTCAGCTGAGGGAATTTGCACGAACTACGTTCACACACTTACAGCTTAGGTCTGTCACAGCCCTAAAGTTTATTTTATTCATATCAGTTAAGTTACACGGTGGAACCAGAGACATAAAAATAAGAGGTTAAAAAAAAAAAAAAAAAAAAATAGCAACCATTCCACATCAAATGGCAGAACGCGTCCATAGATCTGTCCTCACGCGCTTATAATGCATACCACTCTCTACATACACAGTAGAAACAGACGAAGTCTAAGAGTAGATGCTTCATTTACTAGGTTTTAGTGTATTCCTGCTACATGCTATAAATGACTTCACTTGGTAACTGGGGCTTAGTTTCCCTTTAAACAGTCCTTGATAAAAGCACAGTCCTGAGTAGTATGCAGTATGAGCTTTCAGACAGAGCCGGGATGTTAGTAACACACTAGCACAGGGCTGGCATAAAGGGAGCATGGTTTGTGTCTCGTTATGTAGCCCTTGCCATGCCTTGACTGAAAAGGAAAAGAAAAAAAATATATATATCAGACTGCACTTAGTAAAAGCTGTCTGTCCTAAAAGGTCCCAGACAACCGTGAAGAAAATGTAACTGCTCACGTGGAAACTCTGGAGGAGGACCCTTAAACCGCTGTATACTAATCCACCATTTCTACTCTTATTGCAGGTTTTTGTAAACTTTCAACAGACACCCAATTTTAGGATCTAATGTAGCCTTTTTGCTGTGGAGGTAATCCGTTCAGTTTACTTAAGCACTACCATGTTTGTCTACCCACAGGGTGTAGATGTGAGTTCATAACAGCTGCAGGTAAGGTGCCTTTACGCGAGGCACTGTTCCCACTGCTGCCGCGGTACGACTCACAGAATGTAAAAGTTTTATGCAGAAAACAAGCAAAATGTTCCCCATTGCAGATGAACACTGAAAATTATGCCTCTTTTCAGAAGCCAGATGTTGCTCGGACTTATTTTGGAAAGAAAATATACAAATTATATTTAGTACTGGATGTTAATGTCTACTTTACACCACTGGAGAAAAAGAGTAGCTTCTGCTGGAGCTTTACCTATTCAGAGTTGACAAACAGGGGAATATCTGTCTTTGACAGCAGGATTGGACACCTGTATACTGCAGTATTACTGCAGTTTTTTTTTTTTTAGGTTGCTTCCCACTGTAAAGTGTAATGTGTAACCTCCTGTTAGCCGAGCTGCCACAGAAACAGGCGGTTGTTTCCAGAAAACACTTAAAACGGCAATTCACCCGTTCCCAAACACTCCACCACTTCCAAGCCCTGATACACAACTTTTAGTGTCAACACATTTGGCAAATCGTCATCATTGTCGTCGTCATAAAAATAACAAAAACATAAACATTAAAAACAGACGAGTTCAGTTCACATCAAAGTAGAATACAGGTATTATATCTTTACCCACAAAAAGTTCATGTTACGACTAGCTAGAAAAAAAGAAAGAAAACATCACCATGTTATACAAGTTTGTATGCGTGTTCGCTATGAGATGTTGGAAGATTAGTGTTTGTCGTTTCATATCTGCCCGTGTGTGCATGTAAATATATGTGTAAACATTAACAAGCAACATGTCTTTTATTCTGAACAGAGCAATCCTCAGCCACCCTCCTCGATAAAAGCAAAAGAAGAAAAAAAAAAAAAAAAAAAACCCACGTCACATCAGAAACCATTTGCATTCCCGAAAAGTAAGCATCCAAATCCGTCACCACATAGAAGTTGTCAGCTGGCCGCTGAAAATCTTTCATCAAAAAACAAAAAAACAAAAGGAATATTTTAGGTTCAACTATATATATATACTATATATTTATATTTTTGTTCTTTTATACCAACCAAACATATGGTATATATGTGTTGCTACGGTTATGGTCCCTGGCAACATCATGGAAAAAAATACAATAATTAAAATAAAGACACTGATCCCCCAACTTCATCCAGCTAGTGTGTGCATGTGTGTGTTTTTTGCCCATATTTGTCTAATTTTAGTGTTTTTAGTGTCGTCTTTGTGCATTTTATTGTAGATGTTTCCTAAGTTCTTTTGGCGTTCAGTGTATTTGTTCTGTATTTAGTGTTTAAATGCTTCAGCATCTGTGCCCACGTCGACACAGTTTTTGTTGTCGGGATAGTACGTTGAGGCGTTGTACGCATAGTTTAGTGTGTTTAGTTTGTCTTTAGTGTTTGACGTTAGTGTGTATTTGTTGTTGCGGGAGAGATGATTTAATGGTAGACGGCATGATGGGCCGTGTGTTTACTGTGTGTCTATGCGTTAGCGCTGATGCTCTGTTTATAGACAGCGTGGTAGGCGTTTCGCAGCAGGACATAGGGGAAGCAGGACTCCAGCAGGTCCATGGTCAGGAAGGGAGACTCCTGCACGATCTGAAACACGGACGTTAACACAACGTTACATCACAGTAAACCATTACGTTACTGACAGAAACATCATTCTAAGCAACATATAATGTACCATCACATGATTTATTTTGCTCTCACCATGTCCAGCAGCAGATAGACAGACTCTCTGTTGCGTGTCGTCATCTTATCCGTCTCCTGGCCGATTTTCAACAGGCTGGATGATGCCAGCTGCACAGACACACAGAGATATGAGTTATGCTGTACACAAGCGGATATTTCCTCTACTTTGAAACAACACAACCACTGAGACAATAAAATAAATGTACAATAAATTCAGCAAACTGTAAATCAGTGATTATTTTTTCTTTAAAGAAATTTGAAAAAAGATGTAATCATCACATGATGAACAGAGCAGCAGAACATTATAGTCCTTTTTTAAAATATTTTTTTTATTATAGTACTGCTTTTCACCTAGTCCTTACATTTTTGGGAAGATATTTAAGAATTCAATGTTAAAATAGTGTCTCTATTAAGCTTTTGTTGTATGGTCTCTTAAATATATCCTAAAACAGAAACAAAAATGAATTTGTATGTGTTCGTCTTACAGCCAGGAACTCTTTCAGGCGGTCCTCTATGCTTCCCTTGTGGATGGTGAAGAGAGCAGCAGCGATCTGGTTGATGGCTTTGGCCAGGCAGTGGATGTTGTTACAGTGACCTGCAGGGGGCAGCAAACGGACACAGTAAGAGAACAAGAAGCCATCGCCTGTATCTGTACATGTGTGGCTGAACTTTCAGAGTACAGAAATCCTCAGTTACACAGGAAATTCAACAAGGGAGCAGTAAAAATAAGGAGCTTAGGTTTTAATATCAGGCAGATGACAGCATGTGAATATAAAACACGTGCGTGTAATTGCACGTGGACAGAGTGTATTAAGACTAGCAGCTGGAAAACCAATTGCCGGCCAATATGCTGTCTGCATACCAACAATGGTGAAGCCCATTACAACTCATTATCCTTTTCACACGTCCCTTATCAACAACGGCACCTTTCATTTCAAGGTTGTTAAGAGGCGTCGTCTCGGTAATTCATCCCTCAGTGACAAATCTCTTTGATACCTTATCAAAAGCCTCATTCAACACAGCTGTGTCTCTACAGAGCTGTATGTCAGGTATATTTAACCGACTAAATCCTTTTACTGAAATATATACACAAGAAGGTTAAACAGTCCACACGGACTTGGAAAAATTCACTAATAGTTTCATAATTAAAACAGATCATGATGTGGCTGATGATGAGGTGAATCAATCTTAGGGTAGGAAAGCAATTTCACTGACGTTATTGACTGAGTCACTTATAATAAAAAGAAGTAATGACATGCTGTCCAACAGTTGTAGATGTGGATTGACTTTATGCAGCACCAAATATCAAAAATATTAATATTTGTGGGTCTCTTCGCTCGTGTGTGCAGCCGCACTGCCCATGTATCTGCTGTAAGCTGAGAAATTCTCATACCCCTTTGTTTGAAGTGTGGAGTTTTTTAATAAAAACATTAAACAAACAAACGAAAACCTTAACAGCAGCAGGTGTCCTACCTTCGATGGCAGGGCTGTACTGTGACATAACATTGCTGGCCAGAGTTGGCAGCGAAACAGCCACAAACACCATCAGCAGGCAGGCGATCTTATACTCCTCCTCTGGACTGATGTTCTCTGCACATACAAATACAGATTGTCATCATGAGATGAGCTTTGTGGAACCTGAAATCACTTTGCATTTTGTGCGCGTGTGTGTGTCTCACCGCTTTTTTGTGAGGACAGCGCCACTACCAGAGCCGGGTCGATCTCACAGGGTAGACCTGCTGCTGATGACAGCTCGTAGACGTTCATGGCCACCTGGAAACAGACGACACTTTTAAACACAGGAAGAAGAAGAAAACACTGGCAACTAGGACTCTGTATTGCCAAGAATTTGGTTAGATATATGCGTATAAATCGTATAAAGAATACGGCACCATAAAGGTTTTTAAAAAGCAGCCTTTAATGTACTGTAGTTTATCATCTTAGTTTAAACAAAGCAAAATACACCAGTCTGCCATTTTTCAATTATTTTCTTACACCCCTACTGGGAACAGGTGGTTTTACCTTCATGTCTGTCTCTCTGGGAATGTGGTCTTTGAAATCCTCCACAGAACTGACCAGGAAAGGAATGTGACAGGACAACACCTGGAAACCAAAAAATATTTAAAAATAAAATCAAGAGTGATGCAGCATCAGCATCTCAGCGTGTATACATCTACTGCAGCTGACTTTTTGTGTTGCGTCTGTGTGTGTCTTACATCTCTGAGAGCTTCTTGAGCGAGAGAGCGGAAGGACAAGATAACGCCAATGATGGTCATTCTCTTCAGTACACTGTCCACAGCTAAAAACAAAAAATATATGTCAAAGCTGAAATTAACAAGTCAGTAAACTACATTATATTATACTACATATACCACACCCAATGTTTATTCACTAGTTGTGGGGAAACCACAGATATTTAATCACATGTTAACACATATGTAACAAAAGAAAATGCAGACTCATTGTTGAGAAGCTGTAAACATACATGAAGGTCAAACCAGAAAAATGTGTGCAGAGTCAACACGGGACTGTTTGCTCAGTATGAATTTAGATTAATATGAGCTGTCAAACCACTTTATTCCTCAAAAGATACCTGCAGCAGGTGTACAGAGAAGGTTCACTGCTAATTTAAGATCTTATACCAGTTTCTTTTGTTGTGTTATTTAGTATCAAATCAGAAAAGCTACAAATACTAGAATTCTGGTCACGTAAAATGGTGTTAAACTAGTGTATGTGCAGGCGTTCGTGATTACAGGTGAGTTTCTTGAAGAGTGCAGCCATGTGTTCCGGTTTGTCAAAGCTCGTCCTCATCTGGGTCAACACCTCCATGTTCTCCACCACCAGTTTCTGCAGGTAGGCAAACATTTAGCATTAAAAAAAATGGTTCACATTCGAGAATCTAAAAGTATTTAATGAGTTTCCTCTCTGGACACGTTTAGATACCTTCAGCTCAGCAACCTGTGACGAGATGTGCCACATCAGACTCTCACTGAGGAACTTCATCCCGTACGGCCCCAACAGCTCAGACAGAGAACGCATCTCTGAAATAACACACACAGGTCATAACAACATCAGCGAGCCATCTCTAAATTGTCTGTGGACATGCACGTCAGTATAAATATGTATTGAACTGTTCGTTAAAGGAAAACCTGGTTTGTAACTACAGTATTAACATCACATATATGATACAGTGTGAGATTTAAGTGTGACTGAACAATCTGCACCAGAGATGTCGGAGTACTCCTCAGCATTGAAAGTCAGTTCATTCTCAGTGGGCAGGTTGACGAAGGCCTTCATGGCGGGGAAGTAGGCAATGTGTCCGTTACTGACCTGTCGGAGCAACGTCTCCAAGTACCTGCAGAGACAGACACAAAACACTTTCTCAGTAAACATTATAGTTGTTTTCCTTCCACTAGTGAGTCCATATTGTGCAGTTATACGCTGCTAAATGGGATTTTAAGCCACCTGTGCTAAACGCAAATCCTATAATCAGAAGACTAAGCTGCTTAAATTCCTGTTTCATATAACAATCCACCAGTTTATATACTTTGTATGTCCCTCACTCATTATTCACAATAATAACAGTGCACATTAATAAATGTTTCTGTAAATGTACTCTAAATTATCCTAAAATCAAAGAAGAAATATGCCCCAAACATTGATGTCATTAATATTATTAACATCAACAACAGCCCTGCAGTTTCTGGGCTGCAATAAGAGAAGTGCGGCAAAAAAAAAACAAAAAAACAACACGTTTGTCTCCAACATTGTCTCTGTTTTGTTGGTAGTTGTGCTTTTAACGCTTACAAAAAAAGCTGTGTATCAGGGAGATGATGTTATACTGCAGGAGCCTGTTCAGATATAATCTGAGCATGAATAATTTTATGAATATCATTTATTTGTTTGAATTCTGCATTTTCTTAGTGTTCGAGCTAACACACCAGTTTGTGTACAGACTGGTGATGGTGGGCTCCCCGTGGCTGTCCAGGTGCTGCGTCTGCTGAAGGAGGACGTTGTTGAAGACCCGGGTGATGTCGATGGTGACGTAGTTCTCTATGGACTGCAGCACTGTCATGTACGCCCGAACACTTGTCAGCAGCTCACTGGGCTTGGCTATCTCCTGAGTAGCCTGGTTGTACATAGTCATGCCCACTATGGATCTGGAGACAAAGAGTTAGAGACCGTTAGAAATGAAAAAAGGAAATATAGAAAAATATCACGATGGTGATCATCTTAACAAAATAAAGTTTAAACCCTACTTAACACCTACAAATACAGACAACACACTTAGGTTTACCAAACTCTAGTACCAACAATCTGCAGAGGACAATGAACAAACCAAATTCAACCCATTTTTGTAAATTGACTTGACACTAATATGCTTGTTGTTGTTAAAGCAATAACCCACTTACTGATTGACGTCTACAATGGTCTGCATATTTTCATTATTTCAATGAGAGAAAATTTTCTAATAATTAACTTAAAAGATAGAGAAACAGCTGCATCTTAACTGAACAAAGGTGGTTATCAACTGTACTTTAACTATAATTTTCTATATGCGTGTATGTTTACTTGGTAAATCGGATCTCCAGGTGTGAGGTGAGGTACTCTCTTGGCGTGAACGTGTGCTCCCAGACCACCAGGTTGGGAACATAGTTGATGGAGAAGCAGAGTTCAGACAGTGCTGTGTGTAGTTTATCCAGACTGGGAGGAAAAAGAAAATAATTAAAATGAATCAAATAACAAAAAAACTAAACTAATCAAAAAACTAATCATGGAGATGTTAGAGGCTGTTTTTAAGTAGAAACCACAAGTTAAAAATAATACAGTAACAATTTGGCCCATTAGTGCAAAAAATTACCAGCTGTTAAACAGGCAGATGTTTATAATAAGATTTTTCTTTGAATTCTCTCTTTTTGTACTAACTTGGTGACCAGTAGTCTGTTCTTCCTCATGCTCTCCACTCCAGGTTTCTCTCTCTCTGGCTCGCCTTTCTTCCCGGTCGCCTTTTTACTCTTCTTGTTCACAGCCTGGCTGATGGTTTTCGCACAGTGCTTGGGAAGCAGCTAGAGTACAGAAAAGCAGGAGAGGACGACAGTGGTGACTGATTAGTCACAGCCTGGTTGATGTCAGTAGCAACAAAGTGAATACACAGATTTCCCAAAATGTCCTTTAAACGTGCTGCCTCGTGTGCAGTCTCCTACCTGGTCACTGAGTGTACATTGTTCAGTGCAGATATCAGTGATCAGGTTTCGGGCCTGTTTGGCCATCTCGTCCAGGAACATATTGCACAGTGACAGGCTTCGATCGCCTATGTGGTGACGCTGTGGAAGAAGAAAAAGTCATTTTGTTGACTTAGTTGTCACTGCAGAGCAATCACCAGTTACTGGGCCATATAAATAAAACTGATGTGATTTAAAAGGGACTACGAGACAGTAGCTGTGTATATGTGTGTGTGTGTGTTTACCTCCTCTGGGCACAGCTCATGTGTACAGGACATGAAGTGTGTGCAGAGCAGAGGAAAGCAGATGGAGTGTCTGCTTTGGGAGGGAAGCTCCAAGCACTGCTGGAACATCTTTTCAAATGCACGGCTGTAGAAGCTGCACAAACACAAAAACACCATTAAATATATTAAAATATCTAAAGAACATTGGAGTTTCTTCTCGCAACGTGTCTCACCAGAAAATGGACAGGTCCGACGTCTCCACCAGCATGTCCACCAGCGAATCCACCATCTTTGTGTGGAAGATGATGGTATTCATCATTTTACCAAGCTCCTTGTGGTCAGATATACCAAGACTGGCTTTAGAGACGCTGGTGTAGGCCTACAGGAAGGAAAACACAAAAGTAGGTGTGAGGAGCATGTAAAGAAAATGACAAAAGGGTATTCTAAATTCCTTGTGGCCGGTGCTACCAAAGAGGTGTACTAAAGAAAAAAAAATGTCTCAAACACTGGAGGAGCTTTAAAAATGTGTGGATACCTGCAGTCTGAACCAGTCCAGTCTCATGCCCCTGAAGTCAAACACCTCTCCATCCTCCACTGGAAACAAAAGCACAACATTTCACTCAGAATCACACATGATAATTACAACACTGGTGCCAGAGTGAAGACTACACATCTCAGAAAAAAAACAATACTGTGTATGAGTAGTGACACTGCCACTATGCAGCACTACGCTGATGTTTTTACTATTACTACTTCTGTTCCTTCTCTAAAGCCCAGTTCATGCTGTCTGTGTCCTGGCAAGGACACACGTGCTGTAGTGCACATGTCTGAAAGTGTCCACACATACACAAAACCACCGTGAAGTGTGTACAAATCAGGCTGAGGACAAAGAGAAAACCATGAACAGGCGATCAAAGCTCGTCATTGTGCAACATGTTCCTGGACGTGATGATTTACCTTGTTTGACACTGAGAGAGGTCATAGTGTTGACGAACGAAGACATGATTATAGATTCATCCTCTGGACACACAGACAGGTTCTAATACAGATGGACAGAACAATGGTTAGAAACTCAGGTGAAAGTGTGTGAATTCTCATCGATCAAGCTTTCAGCAGAGGTAAAAAAATGTTACATTCACAACATCAAGGTAGCTTTTAACCATCTATAATTTAGTGCAGTCAAAATAAAAAAAATATGTTATAAATACCAGCTTCTTGTGCTTTCAAAATGTAAGATGTATAAAAACTGAACTGGCTGCTGAACTGTACATGTTTAAGCCAACTACTACTGTACTGTACATGCACAAATTGACAATAAACAGGACAACAATGCTGTATTCTGTGTTTTGTACCTGCACCAGCTCATTCAACACCACAGCATCAAAACCAGACAGGTACTGAACGTAGTATCGCTGCATTACAGGACCATACTTTCTGACGTGAGCTCTGAGCTCCTCCATGTAGAAGATCAGCTCTGCTATGTGCCTGCAAAACACAAAAATACATGTACAAACACATCAGACACGGAACTAAAGCAACACAAACAGCCAAGTTGAAATTAAAAATATCTAAAAAATAAGATAAGGCTGTTTTAATAGGTGTAAATATGCGCGGTTGTACTGTAATGTATGTATGCAAGTGTGCATACTTGTCTATGAAGTCATCTGTGTTTTTCTTCTGAATGTTGTCTGCATGGCGAAGCAGCCAGATGATCTCATCACGAGCAAATGACAACGCCATGAAGACAAATAATGCCTAGGAGGACAAAGGGAAGGAAAATGTGGAAGAGAGCAGATAGAGATTTAAGAAAGGGGAAAAAAAAAGTAAAAAAAAAAACTCCCCAGCATTAATAAATCCAAGCTAAACTGAGAAAAGCATCTGACAGCAACCATATCCTTATAGTCTCAGAAAAAATTATGCAAAATGAACTAAGAAGAAATTCCCTCTTAAATTCCTTAACTTAGAAACACAAAAAATATTTCTTAAATTGGGTATATAGCATTTGAAAAAAATATGTATATACACACACATTTAGCTCCTTTAAAGCCCCAACCCTTTTTGAATCTGTGGTGGATATTTATTACCTTAGGACCCAATAGTCCAGGCTGATCGGCTAAAACAGTAGCCAACTCCTTCAGAGCTGATCTGAGGAACTTGCGTCTCTCTCTGTGCATGGAGCCTCTGCAGATTTTCAGACAGATGAAGAAAATCAGAGCAGGGCATCAAGACACACATGCGTCATAATTAAAACAGCATTTTGACACTTTTAGGACAATCCTGCAAAAGGACCAAAACAGCGAGCAGACAACAGAGGATGAAAGGGGAAGACAAAATAAGTAATGAAGATAAAACATAATGCGAGACAGAGGGGCAGGCAAAGAAGTGATAAATAAAACAGGAAGCAATTGAATAAGAGAGAAAGAGAAGGTGGTTTGTCAGTGTGAGACTCCCTGAGCGACACACAGGAGGGTAGAAGCAAAGCTACAAACAAACAAAAACAGGAAAATAAGTGAATAAAAACAGAAAACGTGGTCAGTGAAATAAATCATAAAATGGAAAAAAGACTGGATGAACACTTCTGCTGGGAAAGGAGGGAATTAGTAAATAGATGATGTACATACGCATGAGATAAGGCCTGTTCTTTGCACTCTCTGATATCATTGATGCGTTTGTTGTACCTGGGAAAAGTAAAAAACAAAAAAAACAAAAACAAGAATAATGACAAGTAGTTGTATTATATTGTATCTGTGTCTATGACAGACTACCCACTACCTGAGAACATGGTTTAATGTACGGTCAGATTTTAGTAAAAATAGATCATAACTATGTCCAAAACCCAAATATATTCAGTTGCCAGCTATGAAAAAGAGACAATCACCACATCTGAGTGACTGTCGGTCTACTTCGTGTTGGAAGATCTTACCCTCTGATGTTCACAAACAGGTCCTCTGCAGCCTTGTGGATGTGGAAAACTTCATCCCTGAACAGACAGAGGCAAGTGGAGCTCTGCAGAGCCAGTTTCCACAGAGACAACGCTGCTGCGTCGCTGTTCAGCACAGAATGACACAGGATGAAACCAACTGGAGAGAGAACAGAAGGACATGGGAGGTAAGACCAACTGGGAACCAGTGCAAATGAACAGGCTCCAACACAGATGTGAAGGTTTGAGCCGTATACTTACAAACGATCCACTTCTCCATCGCGTCCAGTGACAGATATTCACACGGCATCTAAAGACAGAACCGGACAGAAAAGATCAGATCACTGGGAAACTGCTGTGGCATCTTTCTGTTGACTGAATACTGAAACAAAACATATTGTCAGTGTTTCCCCTATCATTATATTAGGGTCACAACAGAAGTCACTTAAGGTTACTTTTCCAATAGAACAGGTCTATACAAACCAAATAGCCTTATGTTATTTATCTTAATTAGAAGACAGCACGTCATTTCTGCCTCTACATGCTTGTGTGTTTACAATGCTCCTCTGATCCCTGTATCACACGAACACGAACACACACCCCCACGCACCAACGGACAGAGAGTTTGCATTTTGTCGATGCCCATCTGCACCCAAGCCCAAAACTGTAATTCTAGAGGAAACACTGAATTTACATCTTCATACTAACAGTGTCTGACTGTGCAGGATTGAGCATGGTGGAGGGGGCTGAGATGAGAGACAGCAGTTGGGCGTTCCTCCACTGGTCAGCAGACAGATTCCTCCTGGGATAGACCATCTGAAGACTGACCAGAGCATCCGACAGGGACTGAAAGACAGGCGAGAGGGAACTGAGTTTAACTTCAATACTAC
>OMLM01005781.1:1195-18589 GCA_900302695.1 Helostoma temminkii | reverse complement strand
CCCAAGAGAAGTCTTTTTCTTGCCTCTTTAGCAGCTTCCAAAATCTCTTTAGTCTTTTTATCTGTGAATAAGCTTCTCTTTTTAAATCCTTTTCCGTAGCTCTTGACAGTTTCTTTGTTTTTAGAGAAAATCACTTGATTCAAGGCCAGTGGGGCACAGATACAACATGAACTTACAAGTTAACTCTTAAACTTTGTGTGTACTCTTTTATTGTGTTTTACACACAAGCTTTTGTCTGCCCAAGGGAGAACTGCAGTGGACCAGTGCAGTATTTAGTCCCCTTTATTTCTTTGCTGTTGTTGTTCTGCTAATTAAGGGCTTTTTTGTCAGCAACCTGCAGACTGCTCCTTTATGTGATTTATAGTGAAAAAGGTACTTTTAAATATATGAGCCTAGAATAAAAAATAATTCTCTCACTTACTTACACCCTTCTGCAAGTTTTTGTCTGCACATATAAGAAAATGTAATGAGAGTTTCTTGCACTTGTAAGGTAGTCATGGAACCTCTTATAGATGTCAGCCATTTCCAATCAATTATATTTGACAACTTGAGACATGTTAAGAGTGCTAAAATGTATACCCCGAAGCCTGATCTGTCTATAACAGTGCAAAAGTTAGTGTTGAATGTATATGTAAATAGGCTTGCTCTGTATAATGCATATAGGGTTATATAGTTTTTTTTCAGTGTCTACAAGCAAATGACCTAGCAAAGCCACTGTACGAGTGTCCATCCGAATCAAGAGGACTCAAATCTGTATCAGACCTTTTGTCAGCGTTGTCATGTCCCATCTTCTTTTAGCTCTACAACACATGCTATTGATCTTTTTAGCAGAGTAGTTCATTCCCATTGATCTTTTCTGAACTATGATGAATGTCTTCCCTGCGAAGAGGTGAAGTTAAAACTGAAAGGACGAAAGGGCTTACATTTATCACATTTCTAACATGTGTTATTTGCTATATAATTAATCCAAGATCATGTTTTGTGTTCACATAGGTAAAATAAAAAAAATATATGATGTACTACAGAGTAATGGGTTGATTCTATTTTACATTAACCCCATAAGGAATGGCACAACATATAAGCTTTGTTCATGTATTAGAGAGAAGAAGTGTGACGTCTTCTTAATCTGAAGACATTGGCAGTGGTACAGTAGTATTTTCCTAATTTTACCACAGGATTAAACCTCTTACAGGTCTCTATTAAGCTCTCTGTCATATTTTATTACCTCTCACTATTTGATCATAAATGTGCAGAACAGGCATTAGGGGCTGACAAAAAGATCTTTCTCGAATCATATAAATTGTGTTGGAGCTAGGTTATATAGCCGTGCTTGAAGAGGTAATTCAGCTTGAGTTGAGTGGTACTGCTGTGGGTTCATTCGTTATGGATCACTGGGGGATTATGACCGGTGGCTTGTACATTGTTGACTAGCAACCTCTCACCTTACAGGATTGCTGGCTGTTATTACAGCAATCTTTTGTGAAACAGTAAGCACAAACTTACACACACACAATGGCCATAATTCAGACATTAACACAAACACAGAAACATGCAGTGTGTGCAAACGCTTAAAACAACATAGAAATCTTACCATCTACAGTGCATACAATATGGAGTTCGCTTCAATGTTATGGAAAATAAACCCACTAGTAATAAACTTCTGCCCTCAATATCACTCTCCATAAAGTTTTAATGAAGTTGGACGGATAGTAGATGAGGCAGGCCCGTGTAGCTCTGACTGAACTGGAGCTAGGACTATATTTAATCTGAAGTATTAAGAGTCAATCTCCTGAATTGTTTTCTTTTGCCTAAATAGCTTCAACCTGAAAGGAGGGAAGATATATGAATATATTGGAAGGGCTTTTTATATATAAGATTACCATCATTTTGATGCATTTCTCTCACCCGCTGGCTCCTCAGTCTGTTGTTCTCTCTCCTTGCAGAGTGCTCAGTTCTACAAGGTCACCACAGAGAACTACCATAGAGCTGCAGACCAAGTGAATGCCAAGTTCAAGTAAGTGTAAACACGTGATGCAATGAATGTTTAACAACTTTACATTATATAAAAAATAATTCATAATGTTAGTTACATTAGATTTTAACTTTAAAAATCTTGTTTACAAAACGCCTATTGTTATGCACCGATGATCTGTGATCTTGAGTTTTGGTAGGCTTCAAGTGTACTGTCAAAATGAAAATCATGCTATTACAAAAGATTAGAAGTCCATGTGGAGCAGTGAATGCAGTATTTAATTATACTAGCCACAATCTAACCTATGTCTTTCAATCAGAACCACATTAGCCTGGACCATTAGCTGGTGCTGATGATGCAGTTCACTGATAAGCCTGCTGCATGTTGATGATAGCTGACAGGGTTTTCTCCTTGGACAGTGTTGTATTGTAACAAGTTATCTTCAGCCAGGCGTGGGTCAACCAGGATTTACAAATAATTCATAGCAGTATTCTTTACATGGGTAGCATTTAACACATAAGAAAGATAATATCTGTGCTGAAGAAACTAAATTCTACATTGATTTCAGATAGTTTTGATTCCTTTTTCCTGACTTTCAAACTCCTACAACAAAGAAATATTAATAAGGGTTTGGTCTAAAGTGCATCATAACATTATGAGTGCATGTGAGAACATTACTGCCACACAATACACTGCAATATTATCTAAATACAAACTACAACTGAACTTTGCAGTAAAAAGAAAGCCTGCTTAATTGAAGCAGTTAGCAGGGAAAATAATATTAAACATTCAAGCCATTGTGGATCTAGCACATATCTGACACGTTTACTGTATGTAACCTAAGAAGATGCATAATCCCTCCCATCCGTGTTCCATCTGTCTTTCTCATAAAAGACCATTAGGCTCCATCGTAATGTAGGAAGAGTGGATGAGGAGCCCACAGGAGTTGGGGCAAGAATGGGCCGTGGCTCTGAGCTGGACTCCAGGGAGACAATGCTAATTGTGTTAGCTTGTCATTAGCCAGCGCTAACACTGAGATCATTGTCTCCCTTAGAAATGCTGGAAACTGATTAGCCTTGTCCACTGGGGGTTTAGCGCTAGACTGGTGGAAGCTGAAGCTGAGACTTCCCAAATCACATTAAAGAAAAAAATACATTGGAATAACATTAGTGCCAAATGACAGTGCTAACTGCAAGCGAACATCGGGCTAACATGCGGGTAGTCACGTGATGTGGGCCTTTGCACAGACGTCAGTGATTGGTGGATTGCATTATGAAAGGTGCATTAGCAAGGTTGTGACTGGATTAAAAAGGTGGAAAGGTAGAGGAACAGAGAGTATCTGTGCATGTGTATGTGTGCTAATGAAATGGCGGGAAGGTCTGGTGTTACAAGGCATGGGCAGGGATGCATTGAGCGGATCAGAGCATAGGGTTAATTGGATTTAACAGGGCGTGTTTGGCCCATCTTTGTTTATTTGTGTGAGTTCATGTGTGATGGTGTATGTTTGGGTAAACTCATATGTCGAACGTCTTTTGTGAACATAATGTGTGTGTCTTTACTCAAAGCTCTCTCTATTATGACAGAGACCCTGCAGAGATAAGATGCTATCTGTGGCCTCTATTGAATAATAAGAGGACATATTTTTTGTCTCATATAGACCTTTGATTTCCTCAAAGTTGAAAATGTCCTCGAGAGATAAAGAAAGGAAAAAAAAAAAAAAAAAGGAAAGCCAGGGTCTTAGTCATAGTTGATAGAATTAACATTTGATACGTTAATGTGAGGATGTTATAAAGTGTTGGAGATGACATCTTTCTTATTAAAATGTCTTCATTTCCTTACTCTATCTCATGTCATTACAACTGTAAAGAGAGTGAGAGTCCTTCAGGGACTGATTAGTATTAGGGCTAATATTAGACTATGGATTGTTGTAGTAAAGGAAAAGAGGAAGTTGTCTGTCAATGGTTAGAACATCTGTGTATAGGCTTTTCATAGATCAGCAGTAAATTCATGAAATATCTGTAGCAAGCTTTGATTAACGTGTGACAATGTGATGTGAACAGTACAGAAATTAAGGTCTCACGTGGTTGGGATTTGGGAGAAATTGATGTGTCATGTGCTGCACCTGTTCTTATGCAGGTTCTTTGTTGTTGATGCTCTGTAACAGGCAACTTGGGAAATAATTATTTTGGTTTCAAGCTGGATCAGCAGTGCAAGTGGATGGAGCAAAAAATGATTTAACTGAATTACACTGAGATGAAAATGTCATTTCTGTATCTCCCGCTTGAATTTGTTTCTCTAGTGTCAGTAACAGTCTTGCCTTGTGGGTGAATTCAGCTTTATTATTGTATGTGATGTTCGTCAGTGTGCTTGTTCTATCCACACAGCAGCAGTGGTACAGTGTGGCAATTTACCTTGGTGGTGTCAAAAGAAATAAATTAAAAAGTGAGATGTAGGTAAGGGATGGAGAGGTTATGGTATGTGTGTAGTTGTTTGTGTAGGTGTGCGGTACAGGCGTTACCTCCGGTTGTGCAGCATTCCCGCCAGAGCTCCCTGAGAATGATGAAGCTCTCCCAACCAGAACGCTACTGCATCACCGTGACCTCATTACTTCCACACACATATAATCACACAGCCACATACTAGAAAGCTTACACATACTGTACAATGTGTATGAAAAGTATTAACCCTCTTTGTTTTCACCTTTTGGTTTTTACAACATTAAATCTTTGTTAATCTTTTTCACACAAAAATGCAGAATACTCAAATTGAAAACAAATCTCTACAAAATAATATTAAAGGAGCAATAACTAATTTCAGGTGGCTTTCTTTGAACCAGAACTAACAGCTACTATTAACTGTTTAGGCTAGTACTTGTGCAATCATTATTTTAAGTTTTTTTATTTTTAATACATTTATATGATATGTTTGCTTTAAAATTATAGAGTATGTTTCGCTAACTATAAAAACTCAATTAAATCAACAACGATTCATTATTGTAAAAAAATATATATAAATAAATAAAAGGTGAAAACGTCCAAGGGGGTAAACACTTTTTCTAGGCATTGTTCTTATGTGCTTTTGCACTTTCAGATTTTTCACAGCTATAGTTTTATACATAGATCATTTTATACCATGAAACAAAGGAAAAAAAGAATAACAGTCCCTACATCATGCTTCAAAATGTTTTCCCCACTATATCACTAAAACTGTTGCAAAAAAAAAAAAAAACAAAAAAAAGCTCCTTTAATTCCAATGTCTGTACAAGCCTTTCACGTATAGGTGAATATACGCAACATGTGGTAGATAATGTAATAATACAGTTTGTTAGACATAGGCATACACATAGGACCAAAGCTTTTATTCACTCTCCCTGTGACACTGACTGCAGATAAGAGTTCCCAGTTGCCTGTGCAAAGGAGACTATCTCTCTCTCCACACCTGATTTATATTCTGCCACTTTCACCACTGGTTGTTTATCCAAGTCTGATACATTATCACACTGTCCAGCTTAGGATGTGTGACCTTTGCTGCACTACATGTATGTAAGAGCTCTTATGTTTGTGTGCTTCCCTATATGAAGAATGAGTGTGCTCACGTATGGCTATCTGCACTGCAGTTTGTGCGTATGTGTGTGCGTGGGTGTGATGTCTCGACAGGCTGCAGTGACCCAACGGGGCTTTAGTTTGAATTTGAGCTGACAGGCATGGAAGAAAATGATAGATGTGAGATTATGCGAAAAGATGGAATGGGGAATGAAAGACCAGTGGCATAGTGGCATAAGCCCCCCTGTCAGTGCTAACCTTTGGTTGGTTTTGGGGCTTCTTTGTTGAAGCAAGTCATTGTGTTTCTGTCCAGGGTCCCTGCAGAATTGAGATGGGACAGGGACATCACCTATTGGTGAATGGGTGGATCTGAGAAGGCTATGTAATGCTGTAAGGATGGAGACCATCAACTGTAATGTCCCTATTTCTTCTCCAAAGTCTGGCAAACTCAAACTTACAAGTTTTCTGTCGTGATGATGACATTTGTCATAAGATCAAAAAAGGATATAAGGCTGTTTTTTTTTACACTTGTGTATAGGTGCATGTGTGTGTAGTTTGCCATAGAGAATAAAATTTAATTTTCATCTGTCACCTCACTGTCGCTCTTCTCCTCCCTCAGGCTACGCACTCACTCCCTTTCTTTGTTGTTTATATTTTTATATTTTAGCTCTTCTGAATAATTCCAGTTCACAATAACAGCTGCCACAGTTCTTGGTTTGTTTCACCACAAACAGACACACACACAAAGGTTGAACAAGTAGGAGTGGGACAAAACATGTTGAACGTAAATGGTTCATTGTTTTGCTTCACAACGTGTGTGTGCTGTACCGCCTCGGTCAAGAGACCTGAAAGTCTGTCTTCTCCTTCATACCATATGGGAGAAAGTAGAGCCCAGTCATATTTCTATTAACCCATTATAAACAATAAATAACTATACCAACTGCAGATTTGCTGTATTTATTTATGCATATCAATATATTGTGTAACATTACCAACAAACCAGTAAAGTTACATATAATTACATAAAATTACAGTAAAGATAGCCTGTGGTCATATTACTGTGTCATTTCAGTTTAAGGCTCCATTTCCTTAATTTTCTTCAAACCATTAATTTTGGAAGAAAGTTGTGGGCACAGAGTTTGGTAATCAGATCCAACCCAATTCAATACACCACAACAGCCCTGCAACGTGGCACTGCAGGACTATTGCACTGTGCATTTGTTTTATCTTTCACAAGTCTGAAGAGGATAAATTAGCTGGAGAAATCCAGCAGGTTTCCTGTATCTGTAAAATCCACCCTGCTGCTACAAAATGTAAATAAGTTTAGCGGCTTTCTGTTTTCTTGGCAATGTTCCTGTTTGCTTAAGGGAGGTATGCTTATGCCTAAAAATTACTTAAGTCGTGATTTTTTTTGAGCAATTACTAAAAATGACAGGCATTAATTTAGCAGGAAAGATATTGCCAAGTATTTGATGTGTTGCTGTAAAGGTGCTTGTCTGTGCAGTGGTCAGCAAGGTAAGAGAGACTAAGTAGTTCTTTGACCCCTCTGTCAGGTGAGGGTGAACCACAATCCTGTAGCTAGGCAACCAGGGCACAGATACAAGATGGTGGTCAGCTGAGGAGACAGAAGTCAATAACTGCTTTAAAAGCTCTTCTTTTGGCCTTAAGAGCTTTGCAGAGCTGGCTGTAAAAAGCACACAGAATTCAAGGGACCCGCGTGGGCGCACACATGGACACACAATGTACACCTTTTAGTGGATGATTTAGTGACTTTATTTAGTGACTGAAATGGTTGAGAAACCCACTTAGCCTTTATTGCTTTCTTGTGTTATTTTTATTTTATATTTTTCATATATTAAGAATACAGTGACATGAATGATAACACACTAGAACTGCCATGTCCAAGGATATGCACTGAATATCCACTGCATTTTTACATATTATTAAATATTTGTATATTTCCACAAAGCTTACTGCGTACTGATGACTCATGTAGTTTTAGGGTGTCTGTCTCAAATATCAAATTCAGCATCCTTGAACATATTTTAGCTGAATGTTTCAATACAAAATGTCTTCTGCTGTTCGGGACCAGACACTCACACTCCTTTTCTTTTGCCTCTCACTTCTTTGACTCTCTCACCGCTCACTTAGGAACAATGTTTTCTGTCTTAATTTAAATCTCTCTCTCTCCCACTCCATCTTTGTTATTTTCTGCTTTTGCCTTCTTAACTCACTCATACATTTTCTGTCTCTGTTCTTTGACAGTTTTTTGTCCCTTACGCTTTCTTGATTTTGTGTCTCTCCCTCTCTAACCCTCACTCTCTATCGCCTCTCATTTTGTCTCTCTCCCTCTCTCTTTTTTCCCCTCTCTTACTCAGCCTCTTATCCATGCTGATGGATTTCACTGCAGGGGGTCACTCAGGTCTGCTTTTAAAAAGCAGTGTGAGCAAAATGTGTCATTTTTCTCCTTAACTGGATCATTTGTATTTATTTACCCCCCTTGGTACTGACGCCTGCTTTAACCAGAGAGAACATGAGGGCTTTTTAAAGGAAAACCGGCACCCGCCCCTTAACCCTATTAACCTCTAAGTGGACCCAAATGATGATAAATAGACATGTGGTGATTGGGAACTCAATCTGATGGCAGGCCAGAGTAATCTATACTGTCAATGGAGATGCAGTATATATTGTTTGTATGGACATAGAAAGGGATTAGACAAGGAGTAAGAGGTTTTGGCGACATGGCAACATGTGTGAAACCTGACTAAATCAGACCAAAAAATTACCTCTCCTAGCTTGTGGCTGCATCTCTATGGTCTCTATGTTTCTGCGTATGCACACACAGCCTCGGCATCTGTGTTTGTGGTTTCCTCTGTCTTTCTTCAGAGTTTATATGTATATCAAATTATGACAGATGAGCGTACATGTTTCTAGATGTGTCTGGCACTTTGTTCTACTATTGAAGCATGTTCTGTCCTTAACAGAGATATATGATTATCATCTTGATGCCAAGCTCTACACTCTTACAGCAGATGCTAGTCATGGTCAGTAAATGTTGGTTTGATAAATGGACTAATAGCACTCCTTATACTGTTAGCATAACGCATGCATTTGTATGAAAATCTTAGTACGTCCCCCTGCTTGCAGTCAGTAAGTTAAACCCTTTAGAGAATGTCCCCTCCATGGAAATGTGCTGACTACTGCCTTCAAAGAAGGGATTGTATTAAATGATATGGGGACACCTTGAGGAGTGAGATGGACAGTGAGAAGGAGTGAGCAGGTAATCTGTTCTCTTTTATTACATGTTAAATGGGACATATTCACCCTCTCATATCATTTCTGCCCTTCCTCGCAACCTCGTTCTCTGTTCCTTCTTAAAGGAAAACTTTGCAAAGGAAGTAACAAGAGAGAGCTTTTACAAGTTCCCTTCGCCTCTCCTGTTCCTATTCCTCTCTTATATCTTGTCTCTTATATTGTTTCTCCAGTGGCATAACTACTTTGTGAGTTTCTGTTCTCTGTCACACAAACACACCTCGGCCATACCTGTCTCTGTTTGTCTAATAAAGCATATTTTCTCTGTGGAGCTGCCACCCGACTCCCCCTCTGTCCACTGTCTTTTTTCCACTCTATCTTTCCCTCTCTCTGCTGTGTGATTTATGATGCAGAGCCGTGAAACTGTAATATAGATATCTAAAACCAACCTTGCTCCTCCTTTTCATCCCTCCCCCTATCAGTGCAATATGGATTTGGTTTGTGGGTGTTGGGGGTTGGGTTAGATATGGTGTTAAGGAGAGACCTTTACTGCTACTGATGGCATGAGGCGAGACCGTTATATGACTGTTTAGATTTACTGTCTCTGGGGTACAGGGATGCAGCATGCATGTCCTCTCTCTAGCTCTCTCTCTCTCTCTCTCTCTCTGTCTTGCTTTAACACACACACACACACTCAAATAAATAACCTAATGTATCTGGCTAGATGTGTCTGTTTGTTTTAGATTCCTCTTCCACATGGACTTTTATTAAATATCCCATGAACCTCTGGGGATTAAGGAAGGGAATAAGGGAGAAAGAAATAAAGGGAAGATATAGACACTGAAAAAGAGACAGAACAGGGATTTGGAGGCTTTATTTGTAATGTCTTGTTCTATAACCTGTAGAATAATCTTTTGATTCATGTGTGTAGACACTTATACTGACCCATTTCTCTCAGCGTGACCATGTATAATATGCACGGGTAAATGACAAACAAATGTGTGCACTTACAGTATCTGTGTGTATGTGTCTGTGTTGGTTAAACTGTCTGAGTTTGGCTTTAGTCCATAGATGGGGTCACAAGAGAGATAAGATCAAGAGATGAGACAAAGGCAAAAATTGTATACATTCCCTGCCTTCTAAAAATCATTCAAAGTAGACATACCAAGAAAGAAAATTCACTTTTCATTTAAAATGCTCCCGAATCATGGGCATGCCTCTGATAGCTACATGAAGCGTTAGTGCATGCGATGACAGGTCATATGTAGGCATTGCTTCACAAAAAGCAAAGCCCCATACTTCTGCTAACCAACAATTTAATTCCACAGTCAGAAAGAACCATGGCTGAAAAATGTCAAAATGGTTTAGACCTGTACGCTTCTCCCTTTTTAAAAAGGAGCTTTTGCTTTGGGATTGGTTTCCTGTTTATGAATGCCTTTCTACTCAGGTTACATGGGAAAGGGATGATTCATAGTTGTTTTTAACTATTTATAATTATACCCAATGACTCCCACAGTGGAAGGATTTACTGTGTATTCACTTTGCAGCATATAGCTCCTGATACTTTGAACTATTTTGGTATTAATTCAGCAAGAGCAACCTAATGTTGTGACATAAACAGTATGTGTATATTTCTGACAATTATATAATTTGCCTTGATATTGTGTTTCTTGACTTTTTATTGTTGGATGGAAAAATATGGGAAGTTTCATTCAAACAAGGCATAGCCAGTCCTCTAGTGCTTATGGTTTGTAGCCCCTGTCGTGGATGTCTGGCTTATTTGTCTTATTTGCATGTGCTCACCCTGCTGCACAGCACTATAGCAGTCATAAAGTAAATGACATGAGGGCACCTAATGTGAAACTGAAGAGGAGGGAGCGGAGGTTGTCGTCTTTTCCTACCAGCTCCATGTGGTTGGTGGCAGGAACTTAATGTTAATCTTAATGATAGATGATAGAGGATGCAGCGTGTCTCCACAGAGTGTGTGTGACAGTGTTATTGTCTCCGTGATTAACTCAGCGACTGTTTCAGCCCCTTCCCCACACAGAACATGAGAGGAAGCAAAAATAGAAGTACAACTGTCTAGTTTCTCATCAAGAAATTCACTTCATTTATATCCACCCCTCATCCTCTTTCTCACTCTCCTTCCCTTCCTCTGTCCTCCTTTCTTTCTCTCTCTCTCTCTCTCTCTCTCTCTCTCAGAGGCCATTAGTGGTGATAAACACTGTGTTTTGTATCAGCAGGATGCACCTGGCATTAACGCTAACGCTTAAGAAAGTAATTAGTGGGTGTATGTGGCTCCTCTCGTCCCTGTAGATGCCCATAGGCGGTATAATAAATGAGAGCCAGGATCCATAGGATGGCGGCAATTTCTGCTAGCACTGCTGTCATTGTTCAATATGCTGACGCAAAGCAATGGACTTGTCATGCCTCCTAGCAAATGACTGAATTTATCCCTGATGGATCCACAATGCAGAACCTTCTCCACACCCAGTATCATAATGTTCCAGTCTGTTCTCATAGTGGTAAATGTCAGGGCTTGTTCAAGGCATAGACCTATCCTGGGATCAACCAATATTTAAAGCAAACGCAGCTCCTTTTGCAGAGAGTTTGTTGAGAAGATGATACAGCACACGTCTATAAATTAAATGTCAAGATTACAGCCAGCAGCTGCTTAGCTTAGCACAAAGAGTAGATATAGAGAAAATAGTAAGCCTGTAGCACTCACACATAAGCTCACTAATTAACACATACAACCCATAGAGTAAACAACAATTAAATGTTTTAAAAGGGGTTATGTGTTGACTATTTCTTGGCGTATACTAGTAATTTCCTAAGTCTCCACTCATTAGCAGTCGATGTTTGGAACATTTCCGGACTTCCTGTTGCTTCCAGTATTTGCATTAAGCTAAGCTAACTGGCAGCATATTTATTGTACAGACATGTTATTTATCTTTTAACATGTGACAAGAAAGCTAATTAGTGTGCTAAACATTTTCTGTAAGGTTCCAGATTTGCAGTTTTTATTCTTTGCAGTGTTTTTGCTAAGCTTTTCATATTTCTTCCTTGTTTGGTCACTGAGCGCATCCAGTGAATGACAAACTGTGTTGATTATTCAAATGCGTGTTCAGTTTGAAAGTGTATAGAGCACCTCTCATGTTTTGACTGACCTGTACATACAAGGACAGATTTTTCTGGCATCCAAAACAAATATAACCATGTAGTCATGCACACATCTTCACTGCACCGGGTTCCTGCTGCATTGCACCCTGTGTAATGACCCATGCGATCAATCCCCTGCTTTGTATCCAGTGGGGGATAATTTCTCACTCCAGGGAGCAAATCAAACATCCAATTCTGACTGAAGGGGCTCTGCTTCACCCCCAATATTCCTCTGAGATCTCCAGAGTTGCTGACGGGCACAATCTTTTCTCTTTCACACACATGCAAGGCGTGTTTAGTGGAGCAGATGGAGTGTCCTGAGCACTGGTGTGAACAAAACGATGACACCACCATTAGCATAATAGCCCTCGCACAGGCATGTGTCGTCATTATGGATTTTTATGGGGTGTACGAAGAGACAGACAAAAGCAGTTAACTTTGGGCAAAGCATCAGAGCTGGTGGTACATCCCACTGCTTAGATTGGCTTAAGGATCATACTCATCTAATGAAAGCACTGAAGTTTAGCATAGCATCTGTCATTAGAAGTGCTAGTATCTGCATCATGCATGTACCAGCTAAGACAGCAGCAGTAAAGCTGTTGGGGACCTCAAGGACAGACTTGAGTGTGCTCAGCTAGTGCTGTGCAGCCTACAACAAGAGTTCTTAGTATTCATACTAACAACAACAGACTCTTCTTGGATTGTAAATGATTGACTTTGCCATTTAAACCAGTCCAAGGCCATACTTCACCCTTTAGCCACTTACAAGTTTGTATATGGTTAACACTTTCAGGCTTCCATTCTATATAATGAGTGGATTGCTTAGTGCTTTCTAAAGTAATCAATACTCTCTTCTGTGAGGCATTTGAAAGGATTTTTAGTACTAAGACATAAGAGGAGGGACTAATTGATCAGCAAAGTGTACTTAGCTTGCAGGTCATTTTACCCTATCAGCATTATCATCATCACATTGTGACAAGCAAAGATTATTATTTGCCTAGATTAAACCAGTACTCTCCTCTTGTTTCGCTCTGTGTTACACACTGATTTGCAGAGTTAGCTTCTCTTCCACGCAGTACCATGACACTGATGGATCTCCATTTTCAGGCGCTGAAGCCATTATTGCAAGCTTTATTTGACACTTCTTATTATCCATTTTTAGAAAACCCTCTGGCCTCTGTCAGTTTTATAATGCACGCATTGGCACAGCAGGCTGTAGAGGCTAGATTGACCTTTGAGCTTCCACCCTGCAGATACAGTGATGTTGAGTCTTGCTTAAGTTGTTCTGGACTGCAAGGACTGTAGCAAGAGTAAAGACAGGGGTGTACACACATTGTTGACTGCAGTATAGCTCAGTGTGCTGTAATAATGCATGAGCCCTCTTGAGAAAAAAAATTACTGTCAATATGCTTATTTTTCAAACCAGCAACAAATCCTTATTGCTATTCTTGTCTTCTTGATTTCAGTATCTAGTTCTCATTTTGGCAGTCCCTCTGCGTTGCTCATCTTTATGCACTTTGGGTTTTCCTTTAATTCTACCTTTTGATTCTTTTTTCACTCACATATTTATGACTTATCTTTTCCACACTTGTATCCCCTTTCCTTAACTCTTCATTCCTCACACTTTTTTTTTCTATTGCCCCATTTCTCATCCTCTTTAACACCATATTGTTCCCATTTTCACAGTATTTCTCTCTCCCCTTTCACCCCTGCAGGCGGTATGAGGTATATCCTGTGTGTGCAGACCTGCAGGGCCAGATCCTTGCTTGCTACAAGGAGAACGTTGGAAAAACCCTTCACTGCTCCAACATAGCAGCTCTTTACCTACAGTGTGTCAACAACGTCAAACAGGTGTGTATTTACTGAACTAAGCTGTTTATCTTGTATCATTTGTCATATCATTTGTCATATCTTGTATTGTATAATTTTACACACAATGGTAGTATCTTTTGTGTATGCATGTTTGTGCTGCACGCTTGTTAAGTGAAATTAATGAGGATTACTCTACACGCAAAGCAAATATGTGAAACCTGAACTTAAATCACAAAACCTCCAAGGTAATGCTTTTTTCTCCCTCTGAAGAATGACAAGTATGTGCATTCACCATCATGGATGGATGATATGTAAGTTGTAAAGCTTCCAAATCCTGTAGTCTAGCTTTCAGTTTAATCAGTGTGTGTATCACAAAGTAGCTCCATGTGTTAGCCATAGCATACGTCATTGGTCTTACTGGTTTATATTCTAGCTATAGTAGAACAACCCTAACCTTTTTAAATGTCTAAATCAATTAAAATAATACATACACTATACACTGCACACACGCTAGCATCCATTTACATGCACCGGCTCCTTGCTTTTAGACAGCTGAATATGATTTCCACTGGGCTTCTGGCGCCTGAATAAAGCTCACTCTAAATAGTCAGTTTAAACCTTACAACTTATTTCCATAATACCTGCTGACGCAGGCGTTCCCCCAACTGTCTCTGTGTGTGTTTTAATGTAATAAGACCAAGGGAGTAGCCGTTGCTACTTTCATTGCCAAGTGCAAATGTTTTTTCGCCCTCAGTCTCATACGGTCACACACTGTATGGTAATAGTAATGTCACCCAGGTTGATATTAACTTGATTCCCCCTCTCTCTTTGCAATATGTAACATCCATTTGCCTCAAAAAGACTCAATTTACATTCATAGAGCTTTTCTATTAGATTTTTTTACAATTGCATTGTTTTGCCGGAAATGAAGAAAACTGAGTTTTGTGTCTCTCACGCACTCTCGTGGGTATTAGTATTACATCTAAAAGTCAGATGCAGGCAGATTTTTAAGCTATACATCATGTAAATTGCACAATGTTTTATTCATCATGTGGATATCTGTGTGTGCGTTTAAGAGAGCTACCTGTAGCCTTGTCAAGATTCAGCAAGGGTATGTTCACAGTCCGGATCCTGTTATGATCTTGTAAATTGTTTGGAAGCAAGCCTGAGAACGATATGGTAATCCGCTTGTGTTTATCACCCTGCAGCAATCATGGTGCACTCCTGTTCATCTGTGCTTATCTGTATAAGACTTGCTTTTAAAATCATTAGGTGCAAAAGAAACACTTCTGTGATAAGGCTTTAAAGGAATAATATGCAGAATTAAACAGCCAACAAAACCGGAGAAGGAGTGAAGGAAGATTGATCTGAGCTGATGCAGCTTGGTGATTAGGATGTTTACAAGACATTATCAGAGACATGCAGGAAGCTGCACCAAGAAGAAATGTTAAAGGACATGACTTTGACCTCTAAAGGTCAAAAGATCCAAACACACCCTTTTTTTCCCAATATCTGTCTCCTATGTTCTTGCTCTTCCTATCCAAGACAAAAAAAAGCAAAATCTCTTTCCCCTTCTTCGTCCTTCCCCTTCAAATTTTAAATTCCACTGAAGACTGCAGAGCACCATCGGAATAGATAGGTCCAAGTAGGGACTGAGCATAAAAGTGAAATCCCCCCACCCCAAATGTCTGTTTAACAAAACTGACCCCTCGTCTGAAATCAGTCGAGACAGAGGTGTTGTCAGCTGCCCCGGCCTTTGTCACTGATAATTAGCGCTCTTATCATCATAGTCAGCAATAACATTTAGACCCACTTTCACTCAGTTTTGTGCCCTTTGTGCCCTGCCGTCATCCCTTCTTCACTTCCACTGTGCACTATCCCTTCATCCCTAGTCACATTTCTAATGCATTCATCACTTAACAGGTCTAGATAGCAAACAGTGTGCAAGAGGCAGTTGAAGGACAGATAAAGTCTCTCTTTCTCTCTGCCTCTCCCTCTATGAATAAGACTTTATCATGGAGGCCAATCTCTCCATCCACTGCTCGCTTCCTCATTCCATATTCTTGCCGCATGACCGCCTCTTGCTCCCTATCTTTTGCTTCTCCACTTCATTTTTTAGACTGACCCTTCCATCTCCATTTTACTCTCAAAGGGCCAAGCTAGATCCTCGTTTGTGATTTTGGAGGTTGTTATGTTTGCGATGATTAAAATGAAGCATAGAGGTGCACGTTTGCATGCAGTAACTGCTCCCCCAACTTTAATACATTATTGTAATCAATACTGTTAAGTATACTTTGATGCTCTAACTAGGGTTGCACCTAATTATTTTCAGTTAATTTGATAAATTGTTCAGTTGAAACAATCATTTGCTTTTGTTCAGATGATTAATTCCTTGGTTAAATTACGCAAAAATAATAAAAAATAATGTTTGTCACTTATTTTAATATGAAATTATTGAATGAAGGAACACTCTGTACCGCCCCTGAATGGACCAGACGTGTTGATGAGACGCGCTAAACGCTAATGCTAACATGTCTAATGCTAACATGGCTAATGCTAAAATGACTAATGCTGACAAATGCTGAAATGATTCTCATTTAATGTATCTTCAAAGGTTCTTTACACAGACGTACAGTACAGCGTGGCGGTAATGAAACGTCATTTCGTTTTATTTTTCTGTATGTGCATAATCAAACTGTACAAAATTAGCAAATCTGCTTGAAAGCAGCGTTGCCATAACAGCTAATGTTAATCATTCTTAGAGTTTGTAATAAAACAGAAACACAACTACTCTCGGGCACCGACACCAACCAGCAATCAGACAAAAGTCACTGTAATAAATACTTAGACTGCTGTCTCATCATTTACAGGTCAGAGAGACCCAAGATGTTTTGTTGTGGAATGCTTGTGCATATCAGTCGGCTGCTGTGGTAACTTCAGGCTGTTTTACAAAGCACAGAGAATTATCTTATGAGGTCTCTGTTTAAAGAAGCCCACAGTTTTGATGAGACTGAGACTGGGGTTTTTAGGAATGCATGCCAGGGAGTGGGAGCTGCACTAATATGGGATGAATGCAAACACTTCAATGCATTGCACTCAAATTGACGTATTTACATAATTGATGCAATCGATTATGTCGAACCAGCCCTAGAGTTAACAGTTTCCTATGCATAGAGGAATTTTACTGACATTTCAGATGCCATGTTATTTGGCTAAACTGTTGGCTTGTTTACAGGTCGAAGGATGCACATGCATGTATGATTTGCATTCCCACAGAGTTTTATGCTAATCAATTGATAGACTTCATGGATACATGCATTTTGCTTAGAATCACCCAATGAAAAACATATTTCTTTGCTTACAAGAAAAATCCACAGGGAACCTTTAACAAAATCACTATCTGCATAGATATGATTTGGGTTGTTGCATCTCTAGTATTATTTTGCCCTACTGGAATTTACTGTACTGATGCTGCCATGTTCCCAAATCTGAGCAGTTACTTTGGTGTTGTAGACAGTTTTGAAAATAGAAATGATGGCAGCCAGAACTACAAAAATAAGATCCGAGTTGTAAAACCCTGAAGTGTTTTCATCAAGATCTGCAGAAGGAACAGCTGTTATTATTGATTATCATTTTACAGTCTGATCAATAGTG
>OMLM01005780.1:1022-26287 GCA_900302695.1 Helostoma temminkii | reverse complement strand
GAGGAGAGAAAATCGACTAATATGATCAGTTTATGTTTCCAGGAACTGATTCATTTCATATCCTTTCATCCGTGTGTTTAATGGGTGTGTGTGTCTTTAGGGGATGTGTTCTCTCTCTGTGTGTGTGTGTGTGTGTGATGTGTGTTTAAGGAGTGTGTTCAGCTTGGAAACATTCTTGATATTTCCAAAGAAAGTTTCACATTTCATGACAAGTTTTAGCAGAAAACCAGGAATTTGACTGAACCTTTCCTGGTAAAGGTGGATACGGGTGATAAACACTGAGTCAGCTGTTGACACATGATACAGTACTTTTAGATGAGATGACACTAGAACGAGTCCTGCAGGTCTGCTTGTTGACTATTCCTCTGACCCAGAACGACTGTGTGACGACTGTGACTTTTAAATTGATTCCATGTGTGGAAGGAGTTTTCCACTCGCCCACAACAGTGTTTAAACTGTACACGGTGCTGGAAATAACCCTTCTGACTGAATAAATTATAATAAGTAGGATCCAGGACTGGATTTAAATACATTTACTTTTATGTCACCTTCATAACATGACTGAAACATGAACCTAAAGACTGTATGAATTAAAACTGCAGACCCTGAGCAGCAGGAGGTCCCCTCACTGCTTCCTATCAGCTCCTCTCTACTCTATATTAACACATCACAGCCACAGTGACAGAAAAATGAGTTCATCTGTGACACAAACAGCAGAAGCTGGTCAATAATCAATAAACTCACCTGATCACTGGCTCCATGCTCAATGTGGATCCTCTGTTCACACTGCAGAAACTCTGAATACAGAGATGAAGCCACGCACACACCCATGCTACGTTCAAGACCTGTCGGGAACTTTGGATGCCAGTATGTCAGTACAGTGTATTTCATGCTAGCAGCATGGATTTTAAGGTAATCTATTACTGATCCTTTAACAGAGTAAAGTTACTACTACTTTACTACATAAGTTCTTTTTAACTGACATTGTGTATTAAGGCAATTTTGCCAGAGAGATACTGTCAGTGGATCTACCACATGACTGTGTTTCACCAATCAGACGTAGCCTACAGTCACATGACCACACACAAACTGTGGAGCACGGAAGAGCAAAGCCTTTATCTGTAGCAGACAGGGAATGAAAACACATGAAAGTGTCAGGGGCAGCTGTCTGCAGTGTTGGTGTGAACCAGCAGCAGTGAACACAACACAGCTCTGGTTGCTTCTCCCATTACATCATCTGCTGTAGGTATGACACAGAATATTCCCATCATTCCCTTTGACCTTCAGCGCTTCACTGTTTTAGAAAGTAAATAAGTACATGTACCTCACTGACTACCATAGCTGGGTAGGTTTTTTTTTCATACTTAATTCTTTTATAGGTAAATAAGGTACTTTTTAATAAAAGCTACAGCTCCTTCGATTTTACAATCATCAATAAAATAGACAAGTTATTAAAGCTAAAACTGTTCTCCTGGATGTTTATGAACTCACTATGTTTGGTGAAGTAGTATTTTTCCATTCTCACTACAGTACAATTTATACTGATGTAAACTTACACAGTACTTTTACTGCACTGAATATACCTGTTTATATATGAGATCAATCTTCCTTCTATGGTTCTTTATTTTAAGAAGTAGAATAAATTATTGTAACTGCTCGTGTAATAAAATGTGAACTTATGAGACACCAATTTTTTCTCTTTGGTGCTTCTGTACTTATGTTAATTATGTTACTATGAGGATTACACACTGAAATCATCATCGAAGGGAGGACTTGTCTCTTAAAGATGATGACAAGACAAAAAACAAACAAACTATGGCCCCTTAGCATTTTGCGTCCTAGACAACAGACTAAACACGTGTGTGGCGGCCCACTGTGAGGAAACGGTGCTTGAGGCTTTAAGCAGAATGAAAACACCCTTAAACACGAGTGATGGATATAGACGCTGTTAGACTGTAAACTAATCTGAAGCTTCTGGTGAGATGTTTTTTCCAGTTTGAAGCACAAGCTGTTGAAACACAGTCTGTGTCAGAACAGAAACTTGTTTGAGCAACTGGCGTGAAGCAATTTGTGTGACCAGAGCTGTGATATAAACATGATGCATCCATAGAATTTATTAGTTTGTTAATATAATGTGAACACTTGAACTAATTATTATAACACTGGAGAAACTAAACTCACAGCTAAACTAACAATCTAACATACAGAGAGTAAAATCTCAGATAACAAAGTGAGGCATATTAAAGAAAAACAATAAGAAGCAGAATGTTTAATTAAAGATTGTGAACTGATTAGTTTCCTAACGATATAAAAACTGTAACCGAACGATACAGACTCAAATCCTGTCGCTGTTAAAACCCAGGAGCTTGGACTGTACTACTGTCAGTGCTGTTCTCAGTCTGTGTCACATAATTTATATCTCCACTAAATATAGGTATGAAACATAAAAAGTTCACACAGCCACAGTCAAACCATGAGACTTTAAACCACACCAGCAGTAAACAGTGTTTTACTGGAAGCACTTTTAAACCAACAGTACCGTGATGGTTTTAAATGCATCATAATCACTTAGAACAACAGGGAACTTATTCGACTAGCTTACTGGGACTGACTCAACATGCAGACACTAATCCAAACATTTTTTTGGTTGAAACTATGTTGAAATCTGTTAAAGACCTAAGCTAAATAATTCAGGTGAAATGTCACAACTGTGGTCTGTGGATGTGGAAACACTTCTGTTTACTGCTGAACAAGGAAAGAAATATCTTCTGTCTGTTTATGTTGAATGTAGATGAAAAGGCCTGAAACACGAACATTGTGTTACATTATCATTTAAATGATGGATGTAATTTACCTTCATAATTGACTGAGAAGACATGAAAGACTCATTAACACAGGTATTCAGCTACACATATATATATATAATGTGTGTTAAAATACAGCTTTGACTGGACTGGTGAAACTGCAGTGACTAATAGTACTAGTAGTATTTTCCTTTAACTCAAGGAGGGGATGAGTTTGACTCTCACAGCGAAGCCCTGACAACAAACATATGAAGCAAACAAACCAACTCCCTGCATGACTGATCACAGTGAGATAATCATGAGATGATTCAGAAACATTTGAACTTGACCTAGAAACGAGTTTTACTGTTTTCACAGCTTTGAACAGCAGCTACTGATCAGGGACAGTTACTTGTTTACTGCAGATTTGAATAAATAGTTTCTGCTGCTGTGCCACAGAAAAGACTGAACACAACATCTAAATATAGAGACACAGTAACACCTCATAGTGAGACACGTGGCCACAGACAGCCTCACCCTCAGCCTCTGCCAGGGTGTGAAGGAAGGTGCCGCTGTGGACTCCTGGTTTTCCTGTTCCTTAGTTTTTATTATTATTATTATTATCATTATTTTGTTTTTGTTAAAGCAATATGATTATTTTTTACATTTTACAAAAAGAAATGTAAGTTTTTTTTCATATAGTTGATATGAGGCATGAAAAAACTACATAAAAATACAGTAGAAGATCCCTGAGGTGGGTTCGGCAGCTCCTCATCAACTCTGACTCAGCCACCTTAAACCTTTATTAATCCACCTTAAATCTTTCTCAGTCCAAAGTCACGAGGAGCAGCAGCAGGTCGGCGTCTGGATCTCCTCGTACTGAAACACAGCAGAAATGCTGACTACTGTGATAGTACTATTAGCAGTAGTAGAATACAAAGTGAAGTACTAGATTACATGTTGTACATGATGATCTTCAGGTGTAGTAGATGTTGTAGTAGTAGTGGTAAAAGTAGTAAAATTAGCAGTAACAATAGCAGTATCAGTGTTACAGATCGCAGTATTCTGTAAGTTCTTTATGACTGAATTACTTTAAACTGAACTCTAACAAATCCATCCTTATAGTAGTATTCACCTACAGTATTACTAGTACGTAAGTCTGTAGCAGACAACAGTGTTGTCTGTAGCAATAGTATTAGCTCTTGCAGTATCAGTACCATCACAGTATAAACACGGTAGTAGTAGCACTGCAGTATCAGTACCATCACAGTATAAACAGAGTAGCAGCACTGCAGTATCAGTACCATCACAGTATAAACACAGTAGCAGCACTGCAGTATCAGTACCATCACAGTATAAACACAGTAGCAGCACTGCAGTATCAGTACCATCACAGTATAAACACAGTAGCAGCACTGCAGTATCAGTACCATCACAGTATAAACACAGTAGCAGCACTGCAGTATCAGTACCATTTATTTTTATAAACAAACCTGCAGCAGAGCTTCACATGAGTCACTTCACCTTCACACTGAGTCACTGAATTCATTCACAGGACTTCATAAAGTCAAAGCTGGTGACCTGAGCTACACTTTCAGATTTAGTTTTCATGCAGCAGCTGTACAACAGTGAACCACAGAGCCTGCAGAGGTTAAAAATAAATATAAGACTCACTGACTGTTAGTAAGATGAGGAAGGTGGTGAAGAAAATGAGCTGAATATGACTGAGTCATTCAGAAAGATTCTCCAGTTGTGCTGCTGCTTTTGGTTTTCAGAGATGTTGTTTGATGGAGTGGTAGGAACATCTGGCAGAAGAAATGTGATGACAAGTGATGGTTTGGGTCTGTTGCAGAAAAAGTGCAGCCGACACAGCCTCTGAGCTGGTTGTGGACCTGCATGTACCAGCGAGTGTCCGAACTGTCCTCTGAACAGTCCAAAGTTCTGACCCGGCTCCACTCTGACCTCCGTCACCTTCTCGGCCTCTGCACAGACCAGAAACAGCAGCAGGATCATCCAAAGCAGATCCATGATCAGGTTCAGCATCAGGAACAAGAGAGAGCGTCTGAAACCCAGCACACTCTGATCTGACACTGATCACCCTTCACACACACTGAAAAAACCACAACACATCAGCCAATAACAACCAAACGTCTTGTATGAACTCATTAATACAGAAACCCAACAAAAAACTCACTGAAACCAGTTTAAGTGAAGTACACTGAACAAAAACATAGTGTTTTATTGTATTTAACAACATCACTATGATGGTATCATTAAAGTTAATACCACTTTCATTTCCCGCTGATCAGTACAGCATAACTAAGAACACTCAACTTGACTTTTCTTTTGGATAAATTAAACCCTGTTCATTTTAAACCATAATGTACATTCTTTCAGACCTGTGCAATATAACAGTTGTGTGATCTGCAAATCTACACATAAGATTGTTAGTTAATTCCAAAGTGGCCCGAGAACAGAACCCTGTGGTACACCACATGGTCTGGGAGCTGTGTCAGATGTTTAAGTTTAAGCAGTAGCCGTTATAATAGTAAGATAATAGTGAAGAAAACAACAGTACCACAGTACTAGTTCAAGACATGAGTACTAGTGACACTAGAATTCAAAAAAGTACTGGTTCCAGCAGTATTAGTAGCAGAAGTTCCAGTAGTAACAGTGGAGCCAGTAGTAGAAGTAATACTACGTTGTAGCAGTGGTAGCAGATGTGTACAGATGTGTATTTTAGACTAGCTAATAGTATTAGCTAGGTTATTAGTACAACTTTAAAACTACTACTACTGCTATTTAAATATAATAATAGACCCATATAATGTTACAGCCTACTACACTGTCACTTTAATTCTACTTCTAATACTGTAATTCTTACACAGCTTGTACTGACTGATATTTCTAATACTTTTAGTTGTTGCAGTTAATCCTGTTACTTTTACTACCACCACAGCATGGTAGTCTCTAAAATATAGTCTAAAATACTGTTCACGAGTGAGGGGAAAGGGAGCGTGAGATTGACAGACGGTGCATCGGCAGCAGTAATGCGGTTGGGAAGACCCAGGACACGTTGGAGGGACTATGTCTCTCGGCTGTCCTGGGAACGCCTCGGTGGAGGTGTCTAGGGAGAGGGAAGTCTGGGCATCTCGGCTCAAGCTGCTGAGATGAGATAAAAACACTAACAATAATAATACAGAAATAGCTGCTGTGGTGGTAGTAAAAGTAACAGAATTAACTGCAACAACAAAAAAGTATTAGAAATATCAGTCAGTACAAGCTGTGTAAGAATTACAGTATTAGAAGTAGAATTAAAGTGACAGTGTAGTAGGCTGTAACATTATATGGGTCTATTATTATATTTAAATAGTAGTAGCAGTAATTTTAAAGTTGTACTAACAACCAGATTACCAAAAGTACTAGTTATACTAATAATAAAGGCCAGTAGCAGTTACAGCAATAGTACCATAAGTTAGTAGTAGTGGAGAAATAATTACTACAATAGTAATTGAAGTAGCAGTAGTATAATATCAGTAACCAGTTAATACGATCAGTGCCTTTAACAGTGAATAGTACTATTACTATTATTATTACTATCTCTCTACCACTTCTACTACTGTAACAGTAGTAACAGCTACTACTACAGTACTACTAGCAGAGCTTGTGACAGTACTGAGAGTAGTAACCACACATTATTTCAGAATTTCAAGTATGAGCAGTAGTAACAGCAGTAGAACTTATAGTTACAATAGTACTGCCTGTTAAATGATACAGTAGTGTGTTTAGTAGAAGTACTACTAGTAAGGAGTACAATACACTGTACAAGTAGTAGTTTGTGCAATGGTTATAACAGCAGAACTGCTACCACTAGTATCAATACTACAATTTAGGAAGTAGTGTTACACTAGTAGTGTAGTGGAGATAACATTGAGTACATGAGTAACTGTAACTTAGTAGTAGTATGTGTAGTAGACGTAGTAATACAATTTCTGGTGATAACACCAGTAACAGTCACAGTAGCACTGATACTAGCATTAACAGTTCATTAGTAGTTTCTCAGTACAGACTGATACATCATCATCATCATCATCATCCTCAGTGTAAACTGATGAAGTGGCTCCACCTTGTGTCATAAACTGTCACAGATATAATACTAGTACTCAACATAGTACTTCTTAGACAGTGGTACTTTCACTTCACACAAAAAGCTCTGCAGTACTGCAATACTTATAGTTGGACGTGCTTTTATAAAGTACTCTGATAAGAAACTATGAAGTGCTCTGGTAGTACACACAGTAATGTACTGAGTGTAGTATTAGTACTTTAACACTTGCTGCATCTGATGAACACAGGTGAGAACTCAGCAGGTGATACATATCAGCAGTAACTAAATATGACCTTCTCATGTCGGAGCTGAATCTTTACGTCGACACTAGAGGTCGTGAAACTGCAGAGTTCTGCTCAGGCTCGGTGGTGAACGGATGTGAACCATTGGGGTTGTTTCTCCAGGGGAGCACTGGAAGAGAAGCAGGATTTATAGTTTTTTCACAGTGCTGTGACTGCGACAGTTCAGCCAATCAGAAAGAAATCTGCAACAATCCTCATAACAGGAAGGTTTAGACTCACGGTAGCAGATGGAGGGATATAACCGTCACTTCTGCAGGAGCTGACGGCTTTGTTGTAGGCTACAAGTAGTACTAGTAGTACTAGGGGGAGTAGCAATAGTACTAGAACAGGAGTCGTAATCAATACTGCACGTTTACCTGCAACATGAACAACAGCAGTCAGCTTCAACACATTAAACACCAACAAGAAACTGACCTACACGTTAGGTTTCTGATGTACTGGAGCTCGTTCACAGTGGAAACCTAATGTTTTCCTTAGCAGTAGAATAATATCAGCCAGAGGTACTGCAGTACCTGTTTGTTTTGTAGTAGTAGAAGCAACAGTAGTAGTAGTAGTAGTAATAGCAGGAGAAGTCGTCGTCTTCACTGCAGGTTTTTCTGCAACATGAACAACAACAATGAGTGTCAGCACATTATTTTAGCCTCCTCACTCTTAGTATCAGTATTTTTTTATACTGCAACAACATATTGCATATATACTGTAATACATTGTGTATTTTCTTTGTCACTGTAGCAGAATTAATCATTTGGCCTTAAAGAAAATCAGTGTAAAACAATGTCTCACATAAAAGCTCATATGGAGAAAATTTCCATGAATACAGGAGCTAAGTCGCATCGTGCGTTGTTTCATGGTGAAAACACTAAAGCCAGATGATCAGAGTCTCAGTCAGTTTAGTGCCAGCACTGCAGTACCTGTTGGTTTTGTAGTAGTAGTAGTAGTAGTAGCAGTAGTAATAGGAGGTGTTGTCATCACTGAAGCTTTCTCTGCAACATGAACAACAATCAGCTTTGACACGTTTAAGCTTCTTCACTCTCAGTGTCAGAGAGTCTGAACAAAGAAACTTTTCCAGACTTTCCAAAGACATTTGTGTGGCGTTCAGGTCTGCGGGACACGTTTTCAATGTTTACCAAAAGAAAAGTGATGTGATTTATGAATATTTCAACCTTCGACTCCTTGAACTTGTCTCATTTTCTGTGAAGAACATCCCAAATATCACACTTCCAACGACTTCACCTCCACTGCAAGTTAAATTGCAAAGCTGCTTCATGGAAACTTTGTTATGATCATTAAGTATATGTTAAAAATACATTACCTGACAGTTGTGCAGTAGTACTACTGACAGTAGTAGTAGTAGGAGCAGGATGGAAATAAGGACCAGGACCCGTATTCACTGCAGGTTGTTCTGCAGCGTAACCAACGACAACAACATTATTCTTCACTAACAGGATCTGGTAGTAAAATTGTAGAAAATGTGTAAAAAATGTTTCCCTTATAAACCAAAGAGATTTCAGTAAAAGCTGGACAGATGAACTGATCAAACTAAAGCTGATAAAGAGTCAGTTTGAGTGTTGAACCCGCTACTGTCTCCACATCTGACACATGAACCAGATCCTTGACACCAGAAAACCTGATTTCAGCTTTGAGACATGTACATGAAAATAATAAATACAACAGAACAGAAAAAGAGTGAGACAAATGGAGTTTAGTTCACTGCTGCAGCACCTGTTTCTACTGAAGTAGTCATAGTAGTCATAGTAGTAGTAGTAGTAGTAGTAGGAATAATGGTGGTAGTAGGAGGAGGAGATGTCGTCTTCCATGCAGGTTTCTCTGCAACACAATAACACTGTTTCAGCCTCTTCAGTCACAGTATGTGGAGGATAACTGAAGCTGAGAAGAGACAACTCACCTGAGACAGTCAGGTTGACTTTGTACTTGAAGTCTACGTCGAAGACTTCACAGTCGTAGAGTCCACTGTCTGACTGCTGCAGGTTCCTCAGGACCATGGAGAAGTTTCCCTGCTTGTACAGATCAGGGAAACTCTGCACTCGACCTGTGAACTTCTGCTTCTGGTAATAAAAGTCTTCCACACCTTGTCTTATGTCCAACATGCTGCTGTTGTTGCTGTCCCTCCATGTGGCGAAGATGTTCCATGGTAGAGGATCGTCTCCTCTGTAGACGCAGGGCAGCAGGACGCTGTGTCCAGCAAAACCCTCGATGACGTGGATCTGGTCGCTAACTGTGACAAAACACTGAAACTAATTAAAGAAGTCTGAGATTTCTGCTGGTGTGAAAACACTGATGATGCATTTTCAGCACATTTTAATAACATTACTATAAAACCCATCACTATATTAACTGTACTTTAATAAACACTAAACATACTATAATAGTGCTATTAGGGGTTGTATGATTTCATCTGTAAAGGTGAAAATAGTAGAGACAGAGGAACAGAGAACAGAGTCAGATGGAGGGAGTTCAGTGGCACTGTTGTACTACCTGATGGTTCAGTAGTAGTAGTAGTAGTAGTGATAGTAGTAGAAGTTGTCGTCTGTGAGTAGAAAACCTGAACCAGTGTAGACCCAGATGGAATTAACACAAATCTGTGCTGAGTCCTCAAGTTTAATGCTTGTTTGTTTTTTTTTTCCTCACACGACTGGTGACCCGTGCAGGGTGTACCCTGCCTCTCAGCCATTGACAGGCGGTATAGGCTCCACCACGCCAAACGTCTAAACGCTTTACCAGTAAGCTCACACTTGGCTTTGTGCCACAGCCAAAACTTTACACTGTGTGATTACACTAGATTTTATAGGTTGATCTTTAAATGACAAATCCAGTCCAGCAGGTGTCAGTGTTGCAGCACAGAGACAGTGAACTACAGAGGGAAGTTTAGAAATGTGTGAGGAGCTGATAAAAGACAGAAACTCTGTTAGACTCCAGACCACATGCAGTTGACTTTGGTCATTTTGTTTAAGTATAAATAATATTTGGTGCCAAGGCCATCATCACTGCAGGTTTTTCTACAACGTGAACAACAACAGTCAGCTTCCACACAAACATGACTAAAAAACACTTGAGACATTTACACGAAGCAAAGCTTCATAAGGAGAAACACTGAGGCTCTAGCACAAGATGCAAACCGCTCATCAGAAGAAACAATCACAAAACCTGGTTGGTATTTTCAGAAATGTACATCCTCAATCTGTAGTAGTACCTGATGGTTTAGTAGTAGAAGTAGTATTAGTAGTAGGATGAAGAGTAGTCATCTCCACTGCAGGTTTATCTGCAACATGAACAACAATCAGTTTGGAATCTGTGTTTTAGTCTCTCCATCTCAAAATGTGAAGTCTGAACAAAGCCTGGAGCTGTTTGATGTCAGAGTGACTCTTCCTCATGTCCACTTTAAACACTCCTCACCTGAGACAGTCAGCTGGACTCTCTGCTGGAAATCTACACTCAAGATGCTGCACTCGTAGACGCCACCGTCTGACTGGACGAACTTCTTCAGGAGGATGGAGAAGTTTCCCTGCTTGTACTGATCAGGAAAACTTTGCACTCGACCTGTGAACTTCTGGTTCTGAGATGAATAGTTTGCTACATAATTGTTTATGTCCAACACATTGTTGTCGTCTCTGTCCCTCCAGGAGGCAGCGACCTTCTCTGGCAGAGGCTCGTCTCCTCTGTAGACACAGGGCAGCAGGACGTCTTCTCCAGTAAAACCCTTCACATGGATCTGACAGCTCACTGTGAGAAATGAAGATTCTTTCAAACCAACTGAAGAAGCTACAGAGATTTCTGATGATGTGAGAAGTCACACCGTGGTAAACATGGACCTGTCCCAACAGGATGTGTAGCTGCCATCGAATGCTTCATTTCCCGAGTTTGAACAATTTATATGTTTCTTTGTTCTACTGCGAGTAAAATAGTGGGATTTGGAAATCATTGTATTCTGCTTTAATGTAGATTTTACACAACTCCCTCCTGTTTGATGTGATCAAAGACTGTGGATTTATTCAGTGTTTTCTCTCTGTGAGTCGTGTTGACTGAGAATTTCTCTTAGTCATTCAACATTTAGACAAACTCACCTGTAGTTACAATGAGGACCATGAAAATGTGGATCCATTCAAATCTGTGGAAAACAATAATGATCACACAGCTTCATTTAGTTTGCTCCTACAGATAGTGATAGATACTGAAGTAAAGTTTTGAATGCAGTACTTCTACTTGTTAGGCTACTGACACCCAAGCCTAAATACTAAAAAAAAAACTACAAGTTATGATATGAACACATTAAAATCATAAAAGCTTTGATGTATCTCCTCAATATATAAAAAAGACAAATGCATTTTTGTCTCTAGTTGTTAATAAAAATACATTTACTACAGTTATTTACCTACAAATGTTAAGTCCATTAACTTCACTGTTTACAAATGATTTTTATCCACTGACCTTCTGGAATGGTTCATGTTTCCTTCCTCAGCAGCTTAAACATTTATCAAAGTCTCTCAAACTAATCTAAGTGCTCACATCCCAGTTGCAGAGGACTTGTCCCTCCTTCCTGTGATTAAATCGCAAATTACAGTGCGCTCATATACCAAGTCCACTGTTGATGCCTTGGATGAACCACAAGCTGTTTATTGCTGTTATATTGTGAAAAGTTGTATCTGGAACCATCCATCTTCTGTTCCAGAAGAGTCAACATCTGTACTCCAACATTGCTTCAGTTATGAAGTTTGATGCTGGATAAAAACAAACCACTCCTGATAAAGGCCATTATTCTTCAGCTCTAGAGGACTCAGACTAAGAGACCCCAAATTATAAGAACCGTCACTGAACCTTTCATGTATTTAAGTATTGTTGCTGGAATTTTAAGTTTGAACCATGTTCAAATCAAGACTTGATCATTAAAATAGAAAATATCTCTAATTTAGTTTTGGCAATGTGTTTCATCCATTCTCTAAATTTACAAGAAATATAATTTCTGAGTAAAAAATAAGAGAATTTAAATGGGAAAATTCTGAAAGCAGACTGTGTGTGGTTCTTTGGGTTGAAGTAGTCTCATGTTTCTAGAATAGAAATATGTGAATCTCTTTGTTCAACATCAACATCCACAAGATTGGTGTGCCTCCATTAGCTACAAGATGCTGTCAGACAGTTTGATAGTTTTTTTACAGTGTGTAACTTGAACAAGTATAAAAACGTAAAAGTTATTTTACTGATGTTACTTTACATTTTCCGTAAGAGTTAGTGTAGGGGACACTTCCCATACAGAAGTAAAACACTAATGAGCTTCCTGAGGACGGTAGATACACCCAAGATTAATATCTGGTGGTGGGCAAAAATAGCTGCAACTAAGCTTTTAGGTCCTTGTGCTTCCTCCAGAACAGGAACACCCAGAACCATCAGACCCAGAGAGGATGAGTCTATGTGGAAGCAGGAGAACTGAGCAGAACCAAATAACCCTTTAACACTGAGTGGAGCTCTGGGACTGGAAGTTTAAGAAGAAACAAAGCTGCAAAGTACTGCAGCAAGTGCTAGTAGAACAGTAGTAGTAGCAGTAGTAACAGTAGTAGCAGTAATAGAAGCTCGTAGAGTAATAGTAGTAGCTAGTAGAGCAGTATTAGTAGCAGGTAGAGTAGTAGTAGTAGTAGTAGCAGCTAGTAGCTAGTAGAATTACAGGTACAGTACGAGAACAAACAATTAGAGTACCATAGTAGTGGTACCATTGATTGTATCCATTGTGTAATTGTATTTTTTTAGTTTTAATGAAAGTACTAGTTACAGCAATGATACTGGCAGTAGCAGTAACTCAACAAGAGTAACAGTAGTAATAATGGAAAAAACAGCATAGTGCTGGCACAAGGCATGGTGCAACTGCAGTAGTACTCGTAGTAGAATGAAGTAATAACAGTAGTGACAGCAGTAGTAGTGGAAGTAAAAAGCACTAAGTTCACATATTAATTTAGCATTTAAGGTAGTAGAAACTTCAGTCACTCATCGTCATCCTCAGTCGCCATGGAAACTAATGCAGCGGCTCCATCTTGTGTCACAAACTTGTTAAAGCAGAAAAACTCATCACATTTTTTTAAGCTTTCAAGCTTTAATTTGAGCTGTTTCAGCTTCAGCAGCTTCAGCAGCTTCAGCGTTCCTCAGAGAATCTCACACATGATGAGCGGAACCCCACAGAGAACCCACAGAGAACCAACAGAGAACCCACAGAGAACCACACACCAACATGACAGAAAACAGAAACATAAGGATGTGTCTTCAGTACAGTATTAGTATTAGTTCTGATTAAACCATGGCAAACTGGTAATGCTGCTCTAATTAACTAAAGTACTGCAGTACTGTAGTACAATAGCAAACTATTTATCATCTCGACTGTTTCTCCCGGAGACTCACACATGTTTGTACGATGAAGATTTTATGTGATGATATTTCAAAGAAGAAGCTTCCAGTTTCTCTTCTAACACAAACACGTTGGTCACAGGAAATGTCATCATAAGCTTGTTGAACATAATGAACCCTGATTCTGTTTTAGCAAATAATCAGAAATATGATAAATATCCATTGATTACATAAAGCACATTTTACTACATCCGATACAACAGTTTATGGCAGTTTAAAGTCACGGTGGACACAAACATACAGAATAAAAGATAAGAAGAAGATAAGAAAAGAATAAAAACACAGAAGTTACATCGTGTGAGAAAATACTAAAGACAGAAACACAGAGAGCAGAGTCAGACGGAGGAAGTTCAGCGTCCCTGCTGCCGAGCGGGATGGCTTTGCTGGTCTAGTAGTAGTAGTACTAGTAGTAGTAGCAGGAATCATCTTCTTCAGAGCACCTCTTTCTGCAACATGAACAAACATTATTTTTGACTCTTCACTATAAGACATGGTAATAGTGTAGACAAGAGGTCGACTGTTACAGTACCTGACAGCTTTGCAGTAGTACTACTAGAAGACGTAGTAGTAGCAAGATGAGGATTTGTCTTTACTGCAAGTTTTTCTGCAACATTTTCTGCAACACTATTTTAGCCTCTTCAAATCCTTATATACTGCAGTATCTGGTGGTAAAACTTCATTTATTAAAGTATCTGGTGGTAAAACCTCAGATACTGCAGTATTTGGTGGTAAAACACACTCAGTCCCCTTTTGTCATTTTGTTTGTTTTGTTTGTTTAAAAATTTAATTTCTCATGTCATCTCAGTTTCTTCAAGGTGAAAATACTAAATACAACAGAACAGAAACAGAGTGAGACAGTTGGAGCTTTTTTCACTGCTGCAGCACCTGTTGCTTCTGTAGTGGTGGTAGTAGTAGTAGTAGTAGTAGTAGTAGTAGTAATGGTGGTAGTAGGAGGAGGAGATGTCGTCTTCCCTGCAGGTTTCTCTGCAACACAACAACAACACTGTTTCAGCCTCTTCAGTCACAGTATGTGGAGGATAACTGAAGCTGAGAAGAGACAAACTCTGTCCCAACTCACCTGAGACAGTCAGGTTGACTTTGTACTTGAAGTTTACGGTGAAGACTTCACAGTCGTAGAGTCCACTGTCTGACTGCTGCAGGTTCTTCAGGACGATGGAGAAGTTTCCCTGCTTGTACAGATCAGGGAAACTCTGCACTCGACCTGCGAACTTCTGCTTCTGGTAATAAAAGTCTTCCACACCTTGTCTTATGTCCAACATGCTGCTGTTGTTGCTGTCCCTCCATGTGGCGAAGATGCCCCACGCTAGAGAATTGTCTCCTCTGTAGACGCAGGGCAGCAGGACGCTGTGTCCAGTAAAACCCTCGATGACGTGGATCTGGCAGCTCACTGAGAGGAAACACAAACCTTCAGATATTTCCACTGATGATACTCAGCTGCAGACTGAACAATAGAAAAGTTATTTTTGCTGCAGAACAGGAAGACATTGGTGAAGCTGCAGATCCCATCAGGTTTCCTCCACTGATGGATCAATAAACAGCAGAAATCAGCGTCAGGGTGCTTCATGTGTTATAAGGTGTTTACACTGTGAATGGCACCAGTAGGTCTAGAGAGCAAAGCTTCACACTGAGTAGACTATAAGGTGATGTAACCAGAACACTTCATAAACCCAGTGTTTGATTAGATAAACTTAAATGTTTAACGTCACCTCAACTGGTGACAAACTGGTGTTAGTACATTCACACCGTTGATACTCGTGCTGCAGTATCTGGTTTCTTTAAGGCTCGCTCAGCTCCCACACAACCATCAGCTCACATCCAGCTGGTAAGGGCGTTTCCTGCCAGATCAAATGCCGACTGAAGCGGACGCCTCTGGAGAGAAGCTCAGGATTTGTATTACGAAGCGTCATTGGCATTGGTCGTGGAGGTGGAAATTTGACAGTTTAATGCAGCTGAGTCAAAAACGTGATAAATATTCACTTAGTTCCTCTTTGTCTTAGTGAAATATTTTTGTTTTCCTTTTTCATTTGTCACAGGCAACTGAATATTGTTAGATTTTGATTTTTCTTCAAAATAAAAATAAACCTAAATAAAAATAATGAAGTGTTTTATGTTTCTCCTAAAGGGAGCTGAAACTGAAACTTTAAAGTAATGACACATATCTGCATTTACCTGTGGTTAAAGTGATGATGATGAAAATGATCAGCTCAAACCTGTGGAGAGAAAACATCAAGTTAATGTAAATGTAAACATCCATCTGACGCTTCACTGTGACACTTCAGTTGTTGCGATGCACTGATGCAGATCGAGTGAAGCAACAGTGGAAACAATGTGTGAATGAAACTGGTTCAGGATCAGAACGTTCACCCACAGCCTGATAAAGTAATCAGATACTTTAATGAGCAACTGAGTAACAGAGTACAGTTATAGTACTGTACTTTCCTACTCCACTACTGTTAAAATTAAGCTGATGGATTCTTATAGATGAAGCAGCTGTTGGTGCATGAAGGGTTAAAATATCAGCGCCATCTTCACTACTACTACTACTACTACTAACATTAGGGATGTAAATACTTCAGTAAATACTGTAAAAGTACCTAAACTATCCAAAGTACCAAAAGCAACTGCAGAATGAATAAAAATACATTAATGTAACATGTAAATATGTGATGAGTAACTGATGTTATGTTATGAAACAGTTAAAACTCTGTAAAATTTTAACATTTAACGATTTTAACCAATAACAATGAACTAATTGTTAAGATAATTAGTTATGTATATTATATACATATATATTAAAAAAAACACAAACATTAGCTTTAGAGAAAACACTGTATTACAGTTTTACAGTTAAATGAAACCATTAATTGTACCTCCTGTAGCCGCTCATCTCTTCTCTGCTTCCAGATGTCCTCAACAGACTGAACTTTATTTTTATCAGTGTTTGTAAAGCTCACAGCTCAAACATCCCAGCTCAGGACTGTGGCGTAGAAGACTCCACATCTGTTTCTGAGATCAAACCACTAATTAATTTCTAGTGCACCTTTATACTGAACTTTACTGTTAAAAATCTGACTCCAACGGGAAGTAGCTGAAGAGACAGTCTGAGACTTTACGCTTCACTTCTGCTGTTTACTGTTGTTCTATAAAATCATACAGTTACAGGGTTTAACAAAGGATGTAGCGGATTTTCAAAATAAAGTAGTCAAGCAGATGGTTAAAACTGGTGGATTTATTTATTTAGTCACAGAACCTGAACATTACCTGTCTTTGTGCTTGTGTAAGTCCTATATTTGTGCTTGTATCTGTTTTTGTAAGGTAGATAAGACATTACAACATTAAATAGTAATAATAGACGGTGCTACTGTCTATTATTAACAAGTAATCAGATACTTTAATGAGCAACTTTTGAACAAAAAAGTTCAAGTAATGAAAATGAGTCATTCTTTCAGAACTATGGACTAATATTAACGTTTATTTTACCATAAACTTCAGTATACCGGTGCATTTCAGTTTGTGTCGCGGCTGGAAAAGAGATGAGTCCTGACTGAAGTCCTGGAAGCGAAGACGCTGAATATAAATATCCGGTGGTTGGAATTTGAATCAAACTGGACAGAAATAGGTTTAATTAAACATTGTGCTGGTGTTTGTCTTTATTGTGACGAAACTGCTGAAACAGATTCAGAGCGTTTGTCTGAGACTTTACTGCTCAAACCTTCACTTGGTTTATGGCTTTTATTCATTTCTGCAGGTTTTCTGCAGGACACAGCTGCGTCACTCCTCTTTCTCCAGGACCAGGAGGAAACGGGTCCACCCTGATCCTGGTTCTGCTGGGATTTTTTTCTCAATCCTCGTTGACGTTAGAGAAACATTATTGTGGCAGAGAAAAGAGAAAATGTTTCCTCAGACCAACAGAGTTTATTAACCGTTAACTAAGAAAACCTAAGAACTAAGCAGTGTTCTGGTCCAGGTTTACACAATAAAAGCCTGTGCTTTTATTGTGTAAACCCAACCACACAATGGACTCAGTTTTCCATTCATAAATACTTCATTGAAAAAAATATAGTAGTAGAAAAGTAGTAGTATGAAATAAATTAAAGTAGTTTTTATAGTATCAAAAAATGGACAGTAGTAGTAAAAATAGAGTTACAGTCAGTAACTGTTGGTATGACAGTATCAACTGTATTTCAGGTACTGACAGTATTGAAGTAGCAATACTTAAAAATGCAGTACATTACAGTATCTGCACTACTCACAGTGAAACTACCAGCAGTAGCAGCTACATTATAGTGGTATTAAGAGTAGTACCAGGACTAAATCAGTTACTGCAACAATGTACCCGGTGGTTGGAAAAAGTAAAAAGTGTGTATTACTACAACCTAGTAGTAGAAAACTTACAGTGCTAGTGGTAGAAGTCCTTGCAGAGGAGTAGTAGCAGGTTTAATATAAGTAGTGGGAGTAACTATTAGAGTACAAAATAGCAGTACCAGGCAGTAACATTAACTGAAGCCATTATTATAACTAAGCAATAGCTGTTTTATTCAAAGTACCAGTAATACAATGAAGAACAGTAGTAGTAGTAGTAGTTACAGGAAAAAAAACTAGCAATAGAAGTAGTTCAGTATAAACACAAGTAACAATAAGTTAGTAATGATGGAGAAACCAACAGTAGTACCAGAGCCATACGTGGTATTAGCAGTTTGTCAGTTTATAACTACAGTGAACTCACTACTAACAGCGGTGCAAGTAGTAGTAGTAGTAGTAGTAGTAGCAGTAGTAGTTATATACAATGGAAGTAAAAACAGAATTTCAGCTATAGTAGTAGTGGAAGAAAAGCAGTGCAGTAGGAGTATAGTACAGTAGTAGAGGTAACAATAAGTGTGATGGTAAATGTACCACTAAGTCCTGGAAATAGCAGTAGTTAGGTAGTAGACACATCCATAGTTACTGGTAACTACCATAGTTTAAGTAGTAATAACAGTACTAGTAGTACCTATGATCATAACAGTAGTAATAACTAACATTAGCAGTAGTACCAACAACTACAGTTAGATTAGAAGCAGTAATAGTAGAGCTTGTGGTAGTACTAATGGTGGTAGTAGTAGTAGCAGTAGTAGAGAACCCACTTTAATAGTATCAGTAGTAGCTACACTTACAACTGTGCTGCCAGTGAATTGATACAGTAACATTTAGTAGAAGCAGTAGTGAGGAGTAACAATGACAGTACTCTGTTACAGCAGTGCTGGTACCATTAGCAACAGTACTACTGTTTGAGAAGTAGTCCAGAAGGTCACAGTACTACCATTAACTACAGTAGTATGTCCAGTTGTAGTATTATTACTGGGTTTAGTGTCAGTTTGAATAACAGCAGTAACAGTTACAGTGTAGTAACAGTAGTACTAACAAGTAGTTTCTCAGTACAGAGCGATGAAGTGTGATCATCATCATCCTCAGTTACCACGGGAACCTCAGCAGTGGCTCCATCTTGTGTCACAAACTCGTTAAAGCAGAAAAACTCATCACAGACGTCACATTTTCTTTCTTTTTTTTTTTTTTTATTTGTTTCCATTTTCCTTCATTTGCAGCTTCAACGTTCCTCACACACGATCCAGCAGAACCACGCATGATCACACACTCAAACAAAACACATTAACGCAGCCTTCCATCGTTTTAGTGCTGTATCCTGCATGGGATATTATTCTAATTAGAAGAAATACAACACTTAAACTGTCTTTAGGTTCTGAACATGGATATAAAACTGCACTTTGGTAATAAATGATAAAATATAAAGTGCTTTAAATGATGCAGCGAGTTCTAAAATATACTAAAATAACTGGCAACCATGTTACAAGATGCTCAAATAAAAGCTTTTAAAGTTAATTAAGTACACTGAATAATAAAACCTTAAATACAGTTGCAAGAAAAAATAAGTGAACTTGAATGAACTTCAGGCTGTGGACATGTTGACAAAGTTGGGATTCGTTTTCCCTCCGTGGTGGAAACAGTGCGGGCAGGCAGCAAAGCAGAGCTGGATCCACCACCCTTCACTGGTGCGGTGATGTTTTCATGTCGCTTGATTTCATCATGAACACGTACAATCACGACTGTTTATGTTGTATCAGATTAGAATTAGATTAGTTTATATTTGTGACTCTGGTTTGAGATTAGGTCACTGATCAAAACCAGGACAATGAAAATAGTTCACTGACTTTTTCTCGGAACTGCAGCAGTTTAACACCTGCTGCATTTGATGCTAACGGAGGCGAGAGCTCAGCAGACGATACATGTGAAAACAAAATGTCAACAGTTACTAAATATGACCTTCATCAGCTGCACCTAATCCTAACTAGTCTTCAGTTTCCTGTAGGAGAAGCTGTAGAGTTGTAAACGACAGCAGCTACAACATCAGCAGTTTAGACGAAGAAAGTGAGAGTTCAGTTGAGGCAGGATCTGATTCTGTATAAATATTTGAGCAGTGATCCAGATTATCTTGAAAGTGAATAAACAGCGTTGGACCCCATGCTAAGCTGTAGTTTACGAGCAGTTCAGTGTCTAATATCAGACATGTCAGGTTCTTAGCTTTGGTGTAAATCAGCAACATGAGATGTGGTGTTAGTGCATCACTCTTCAATCCTCAATCAGCAGCACTAAACATTAAAAAAGGAAGGTAATTCTCAGGTTAAAGGAAGTAGTAGAAGTGTGTGTTCCCTAAGTTATCAGATCTGCTGAGCACAACACCATTAATTTATTATATTATTTTATATTATATTATTATATTTATCATCATTGTATCAATATTTTCTGCTGTTGTAACTTTTCTCCTTCATGAAACTTCTAATGATGTGATTTACTCTGCTTCAAAGCTGTAAACATAAATTCCTCCTCCTCTCTCTACACAGAGACGCTCCTCCTGAAATCATGTGTATCTCACATTTCAAGCAGTGTAGTTTCAGGTGGTCAAGTAAAGTCCGGACCTGATTGCTGAGATGGTCGCAGTGAATGTGTGAAACAGTGATCAGCAGCTGACAGTACCACCAGACTCAGGTTTATTGTTTTCACGCAGTGTTTATGTGAAGTTCAGTGTTTTCTTGTTTGCTTTTTCATGCATTCATATTTTTTTTATCTTAATCAAGAGTGTTTAATAAAACAGCTGCTTGTCAGAGGCTTGTGTTCTAGTAATAGCAATAATCATTGATGGTACAAGTACAGACTGAGTACTGATCTACAGTCTACAGCATGCACTTGCAGCCTTCACTGACAACACTAAAGTACTGATTCTATGTAGTACAGTAGTATTTTTAATAGCAGGGTACCGTGATACATGTGTGTTTGTGTACGCTGTGGAACTAAAAGTGAAATCCCTGTTTAGACTGGACGTGAACTGATGCTAACATTCACTCAGACTCTGCATCTATCCTGCATTAAAACAAGTTTCACACACTTCACACTCCTACTTTGCATCATCACTAGGTTTCAGTGCTGACCTGCTGAGGAAGCTGTAGTGGTAAAGCTGTAGAGGACTTCAGATTAGCAACTCCTCAGTACTGCTGCAGTGTTTTGTGTTAAATGTCCTAAATGCTGTACAATATTGTTTATAATGTTGATAGAGAAACTCATTGTTCTACTTGGGACCAGATTCTTGACACGAGAGCTCCAGAGTGGTTACAGGTTACATTCAGTCGACTTTTGGCATTTTGTTCGCTAAAGCAGAATGTTGTATGAAGTTACATGGTGTGTGAAAATACTAAAGACAGAAACACAGAGAGCAGAGTCAGACGGACGGAGTTCAGTGTCACTGCTGCAGCACCTGATAGTTTGGTAGCTTCGGTGGTAGGACGAAGAGTCGTCTTCACTGCAGGTTTGTCTGCAACATGAACAACAACGATCAGCCTCACTTCACTCTCAGTATCTATTTAAGTGTTTGTTCCAGTCCAGCAGGTGGCAGTGTCACATCACAGAGACACTGAACTACAGAGCACAGCTACAGATGTCAGAGACTCACCTGAGACAGTCAGCCGGACTTTCTGCTGGACATCCACAGACAAGATGCTGCAGTCGTAGACGCCACCGTCTGACCGGACGAGGTTCTTCAGGACGATGGAGAAGTTTCCTTTCTGGAACTGATCAGGGAAAGATTCCACTCGACCTCTGAACTGTTGGCTCTGGGTTGAAGGTTTTGGTACATAATCGGTTATGTCCAACACATTATTGTCGTCTTTGTCCCTCCAGTAGACAGACTCCTTCAGTGGTAAAGGTTCAGATCCTCTGTAGACGCAGGGCAGCAGGACGTCTCCTCCAATAAAACCAGTGACCTGGCTCTGACAGCTCACTGTGAGAAAACATAAATGTTTCACACATTTGAAAATTCAGTATCTAGTTAAAAAACATGTTTCTGTTACTGGGATCCGACCAGTTGTCAGAAAAACACTGATGTTCTGCTGCTTCGGTTGCTTAGCTAAGAGTAAACTTGCTGTAGACGGTCGGGCATGCGATGTTTTCAGCCACATCATCAGCGCCATTGTTCACATACTTTATGACTTAAGTTGTGTCTGTGTGGAGGGTTAAAAAGGCCCAGCTACATGCAGGCAGACAAGGACACAATCCTCCCTGGAAGCCTTAACTTTCAACAGCCCGTCATTTGTAAGTCAGGGTGAACCCTCAGCTGGGTGAACTAATACTCCTCTGAGGCCAGAAGATGACGATCCACTCTGCAACATTTGCTTCCTGAATGTGAACTGGTTAAAATAGCTTCTAACACATCTGGAGAGTCGATCATCACTCTGCCTTTAACATGCTTGTAAAAAACACAGGTCAAATTTATTTAGTTTTTCTTGGTATTGAACTGGTCGCCCGGACACTACACAGTGAGCTGAAACTGGTCCCAGCTCTGTATTCAGATTCTCACTACTGCTACTACTAAGGAAGCTGGATGTGTGAAGTGAAAACTTGAAGGAATTTTTTGGCTGATCACATATTTCTGAGTAGTTTAGACTCAGTTTGTTTTCCATGCTAAGCTGAGCCAGTGACTGGATCGTTCCCCAGTCCACTAAACCTCCAAATGGAAACCTGGGCAGAGAGTTGATCCTAATAAAACATGTCATCAGTGTAGAAACTGAAGTGGTGGCCTGGCCTCATCTGTCCTCAGACACCAGACTCTCCTCTAAACCTGTAGCAGCAGCGTTAATCTGAAAGTCCTGCTTTGCCAATTCTGCTTCTGTTTTACGCTGAATTCAGAAAAAGGGGAACAGATACCACAGCCAGATGTGATCAGAAAATGAGTTAAACGTTTTGAGGTTTATTTTGTCAGCAGCTCACTGACTGAAAATAAAATGTATAATACTGAAACCACAGTGCAAATAGATTAAGATACAATGAGATTCGTATTGCTGATGGATTCATGTGTGAGCAGCATTTTACTGAATATAACCATGTTATTCAGAACTTTATCCGTAGATCTAAGTCTCTAAAACAACAATACTGTCTCACCAAGGCCTGGAGACTAAGAGCTCCTCTGATGGTCAAGTGTCTTATTTCAAGAACGCTGTATGAAATCCGCAGACACTACGGAGCCGCTGTTAATGCACTGATGGTGGGAGGCAGAGGCGTGGAAAGTACAGAGCACAGGTCAATACAGTGATAGTGCAAGTATTTGCCTAGAATACTCCACTACAAGTAGAAGTACCATTTAATGTTTCTAGTTAACTAAGAGTACTGAAGTACAAGCTCTACATGTTATGTAATATACCACAGTAAAAGTACTGCACTTCTAAACTAGAGTATTTTTAGGAGTGAAGATGCCTTAACGGAGTCTGGTCCAGATCAGTTAAAATGTGATGTCACCTACAGACTGTGGAACAGAACCAGTAACCAGTAACTAGTAACTGGTAACTAATGATGGTAAAATCTGATCTGAGCTACTGTTTCCGTTCACTTTACTTACTGTGAATGAAACACAATCATGAAACTAAGAGAAGCAGGAACAACAGCTGCTTGTGCTTCTGTAAGCTCATTATGTTAGTTAGTGCGGCACAGTTAATCTAATCAAGTCATGCCTGTGTGATTATATAGCCGCTGCACCAGCGTTAGCCTGCAGCACCAGCGTTAGCCTGCAGCACCAGCGTTAGCAAATACAAAAACCTACTCAAAGATGAAATAACTACAGTTTTACATGTTTTCCAAGGAATTAATTGAAAACCTAGACCTGGACCTGGACCTAAGACGGCAGAGGCAGCGTTCCAACAGGCCGATACCACGACAGGATGGGAAACGGTATGAAATCTGTTTGTTCTGGCTCTGAGAAATCCTGTAATATTGTAATGTGCATCAATTCTGATTGATAGGACAGAGGAGAAACTGTGAATATCTACAGCTGCTGTAAAGTTAAACGGACCCTGAGATGAGACTGTTGTTGATTTATTCAGAGTTTTCCATCTGTAAGTGGATGTAAAACAAACATTAAATCATAACGCTGTGATATTCAGAGAAACTCACCTGAATTTAAAGCGAAGAAGGTGAGAATGAATGTCTGTGCATTTCTGTGGAGAAAAACAAAACAAGTTAATGGATAATTCAACACGTCACAAGTCTGACACTTTAAAGTGAACTTGTTAGGCTACAGGACCGGCGGTCACTTTAATAGCTAACAAGAATGTTCAGATTAAAAACAGACCAACAACAACGACACAGGATACTCTTCTAGAGAGGGACACGCTTCTGACAGGAAAATAGGGAAATGAAAGATGTAAAAATAAAGAAGTATCCTTCTGCGGTGGATCCCATTTAACACAAACCGTCTCGCGTTTCATCATCTCCTGTGTCTCTAACTGAATTATTGACTTTTCTGACACAGGGTGGATTAATAACCCACAAAAGTTCCTGGTGCCTTTTAATGGTTTAACTTAAACATTACATGTGAAGTTCTGTCTCTCCAAGACAGAGCTTATAGTCTTCCCGGCTAAACCGTCAATACACCACAACATCAGCAGCATCAACATTGAGTCTTCAGTAATTGTCCCCACTAAGTCTGTCAGAAACCTGGGGGTCATCATTGACAACCAGCTGAGCTTCACAGACACATCTCCTCTGTCTCTAGGGCAGATTTACCCTCTACAACATCAGAAAGATCAGACCATACCTTTCTGAATACACAACCCAACTGATTGTGCAGGTGCTGGTCATATCCTGTCTTGATTACTGCAATGCCTTGTTGATGGGATTACCGGCATGTGCAATCAAATGCCTCCACATGATACAGAACGCAGCAGCACGTTTGGTTTTTAATCAACCAAAAAGGACGAACGTCACCCCTCTTCTTAAATCTCTGCACTGGCTTCCTGTAGCTGCTGCATCAGATTCAAAGCTCTGACGCTTCCTACAGAGTGGTCGACTCACCTGCACCTGTCTACCTCACCTCCCTCATTCAGATCTACATCCCTGCCCGACCACTGCACTCTGTTAACGAACGGCGTCTGGTGGATCCGTCACAGAAAGATCCACATCAAAGCTTTTCAGCTCTGTGGTCCCACAGTGTCCAACACGATCAGTAACTTCACTCCCAATATTCAAAAAACTGCTGAAGACACAACTTTTCCGTAACTTTCTTTGCACTTGAAATGCACTTTCTTAAAAAAAAAAAAAAAAAAAAAAAAA
>OMLM01005771.1:289438-302901 GCA_900302695.1 Helostoma temminkii | reverse complement strand
TGGGCACTGAGGAGCTGGGAAAGAACAGGGAACAAGATTATTTTAGCAGTTTTATGGTTCACAAAAGTTGTCTTAAATTAGTTAAAAATGAAAAGTAAAGGTCCTCACCACAGAACTGAGCTGACCTCCATGGATATACTTTGACACCTTTCAGCTGACAGGCAGCCGTGTATGCAGTCAAAGTGTCGCACTGCATGTTTCCTCTGCCTTCACTAAGACAGACATCATACACGCAGTCATTAAAGAAACCTGCAGGGTCGACCTTGGCGTGGCAGTCACGGAAGGGGCCTGTGGGGTCACTGATGAGGCCACAGACACTGTTGGTGCTGTACTGAGCTTTCTGAGCGGAGGTACAGCCAGGACGGGAGCCACCACTTCCACTAACACAGCCAGGGGTTGTGCCAACTTTCCAGCTTTGACCCAGTGCCTCAGGAGTGGGAGCTTCCTTCCCATCTCTCATCTGCATGTCGTCTTTGGGGTTGAGGTTGTAATTGCCACAAAGACCTTGCATGGCACCCTGGTAAGAGCTGGGAACAAGCACAAATGCTATGCTGCCCCAGTCGTAGTACACCTTCACTCCAAAACTTGTCTCAAGAACAGCAAACCAACCGCTTGTGTATAGATGGAGTTTATTGTTGTCCAGTGTCATAGGGAGGCTGTAAAGCTCACCATTGACCTTCAAAGGAAAAAATGAACCAGAATGGAGATCATAAAGTTGTTTGTACAACTAATGATAAACATATAGAGTTAGAAAGTAGATATGTGCAATCATTCGTCAATTAATCAAGTCTAGTTGACCAATGTAAAACTACTCTGATTATTTTAATTATTATTTAAGGATTTGACATTTGAATCAGGACCTGATGACAGCTGTTTGCTTAAGCTGCTGGTAATGTGAATGACATCTAACTAATCCACACCTATGTAGTTCTGATAAAACATGTCAGCAGAGTAACTGTGGTTGTTAATATACAATACCTACAGGGATTTCTTTCTGAGACTTAACTCTGAGGTCTGTAATTAGTCATGAAAATATAGTGGTATGGTGTTTGAATATGTTTGGGTTTAGAAACAGAACAAGTAATCAGTTAGTTATATTTTGATGAAGATACATACCACAACAGAGCCAGGGAACTCTTTGCTGATGACAATGGTGTAGTTAGACACAGAGACTTCTACCAGATTGACGAAGGACCCAGTCTTCTTATGTTGGTCATTGTTCTGGAGCACAACACTAAATCCTGCCAAGCCTTTTTTATTGGGAGAGACACCAGCCATCTCATATTCACAAGTGCCCTGGAAATTGTAGTACTCCCCGTCAAAGGTCACAAAGTGTGGGTCACCAGATACCATGCATGTGGCGTACTTGATTGGATAGCAACCTCTGATCCCTCCCTCCACTTGGCACTCCTGTCCAGCAGGACAGGAAGTCTGGCTGAGGGATAAATGTCCGCCAGCAGAGCATGTGTAGCGTTTGGTGCATGTATTATCACCCCAGAAAGATTTTCCAGCTTCCACATAGTGGCCTTCGTACATGCAACCACACTGAGCACGGGGGACACACTCGTTACCACTACGGATGAAGCCATCATTGCAGGTACATGTCTCCACGCATGTGCCTGTGCATTTGGTGGGATTTGGGTTTGCACATGTGGCAGGACAGCTATTTCCACAGAACTCATAGTGGCTGTTTTTTGGGCAGTGAGGAGTAGCTGCATGGACAAAGAGTAGACAGATCATCAGTCTCATTTCATTTATTCATTTCCAAGTGTAGAGGAAATATACAAATAATTTATTTAAAGAAAAGTAATAATACCACTGTCTTATTATTACCATTGCATTAATGTTCAAGCAGCTTTTTGCTCTTGTAACTGGTTGAGGTGTTACTACTTATTTTACCTTTATAGATTCGTTTGGTGGTTATTTGCTTGATTAAACAATTGATTATGTTTATAAAAAAATATTAAAATTAAGCTGTTTATATGTAGAAGAGAAACATGTCTGCCTGGTGTTTAACTGCATAGCAACAATTCATATTTTAATATTTAATATAAGTGTTGTGGAGGAAAAACATTAATAGGTGGAAGTATAAAGTGACAAAATGTACCTGTATTTGTGCCTATGGTAAGTGCAATATTTGAGTACTCACGGCATTGAGAAGGGGTTCTCCAGTTGGGAACAGTGACCCCAGTCATCTGGCAGATTTTAGCATAGCCTTGAAGAGTGTTGCAAAGGTATTTGTTCACATCTTCGCCCTTACAGAGGTCCAGCATGCAGTTGCTTTGAAAGACAGTGGGGTCGATCTTAGGTACACAACCTGTATATATGGGAATGTCTTGTAGAAGGGCTTGACAGAAGATTAGGTTTTCTAACGCCTTCACTTCGTCGAGAGAACAGTTTTGACAATGGGGTTCACATACAGTAATGCAGTATTCACCAGGTGCATCAGGAACCCTCCAGATCTCTCCCAGCATTTCCACATTGCTGCCAGCTGGAGCACTGGGAGCTATGACATCTTTGTTATTGTTATTGAAGTTGCCACACAGGCCACACACACCTCCGGCATAACTGCTTGGCACAGTGATGGAAACATATTCTTTCCAGTCATACTGCACGGTCAGGCCAAAATCTGTCTCCACAACGACAAACAGGCCTTTCTGGTAAAGTTTCACCATCCCATTGTTCAAGTTCATTGGAAGATTCCAACCCTGATAGTCCACCTGAATATTTATGGATTAGGTTACATTATACAGAATGTTTTCATATACAAAATAACTAAACAAAGGTCACATGGATTTTATTAAAGCCACATGTGTCAGAGCTTTTCTGAGAAAGTACTGTAAGTTCTATATGTACTTGTTGGACTTAATGTAGTAAAATGTACACTGATGTATACTGAGTTTATGCTTTAGTTATGACATTTTAACATGTTTGTCATGAAACGTTACAAGATTAAATATTTCAGCAAAAGAAACATAAAACAACACAAATGACTGACTGACTCACCTGGACAATACCAAACTCATTTTGAACTACTTCAATATGGAACCCGTGAACGTTGACAGTGACACTCCCCACTGTTGTGATCTGTAGGCTGTCTAGATTCATGTTCTTGGTAACCACCTCAAAGAGCGGTAGGGTCACATGGTGGCAGTTCTTAACCATTGTGTAGGAGCAGTTGCCCATGAAGGTGTAGTATTGGTTATCAAAGGTGTTGTGAAGATTGCCCATGACCCAGCAGGTGCCTGACTCTGGAGTTACAATAGCAGGTCCGCCTCTGCAAAATCCTACACAGAACAAATGATTGACTCAAAATGTATTCAAATTCAAACATTAAGCGTATAAATATCATCATTTCACAAATATGGGACTTTTTAAACTCGGGGGTCCCATTCCATTGGATGAAATTACATTTTTAATTGTGTTTATGAAATATTTCATTGTTTCACATAGTCAAAATCAAGAGACTTTAATGTGAATGAGACTGTGTGATTAAATGAAGGTTATCATCTTGGCAGTTTTCTTATTTGGAAAAATAACTTTCAAATTAAAAAATAATATTTTATTGAAAGTTTTACAGACTTTTAATAATTATCAGCTATTAAGGACATTCTTCTTCTTCTTCTTATTTTAAAATAAATGTTTGAGAACATACCACTCAGCAGAAGAGCTGAAAGGATTGTAAGAAACCACCCCATTTTTGTCAGTGGAGAGGACCTAAAAGAGGAAAAACAGATGACAGTTATGACGTCCTCCATTATACATATTCTTTGGGTTATGTGAATATATATAAATGCCCGAGTTTAACAAACTTCTACTTTACTTCCTTTTTTATATCTTTTATATTCAAAAAACTAACATTATTAAATTAGGAATTTGTTAATTTAACACTTTAGACATCTTAAAATATCTGAAGATATTTAGATATACCTTACCTGAACTGGTCAACAAGGATTCAGGTGTGGCATTTCAAGTCCAGCACTGAAGGATGCTTAAATACTTTCTGACCTTCTCTAATGGACCAATCAGCTTTGCTGGGCTTTTGCCAGAGGTGAACACATACAGAAACACGTGTCACAGTTTTGTGTGCTGTATGGTCTGTGCAGATGCGACTGGAAGAAAGAGGTCGACGGGATCAAATTTATGGTGCTTAATATTTTAACTGGTCAAGGAGTAAGGGGAAATGTGTTAAGGAATAAACACTTCTCTCCCTGTGTGGTCTTTATTGTTGTTGCTGATTTTTCTGTTTGTGATAAGTGTCAGTCTTTTTTCCCATTGGCGTCTGTGCACTGTGCAGTGTTACTGTAAAACATTTATCAGCTGTTAATTCTTGATTTTGAAACATTTTGTTCACCACCCACAAGAATAATAGATGGGTGTGAGTTTTTTAAATGCATATTTTCATGAGCTGCCCCAATGTTATCGTAATTATTTGTACAGCAGCTGTCAAAAGAACAGTGGACATTGTTGACGTGGGATTTGTTTCTTAATTGCGCCGCCATTATATTACGTGCAAGATAACTAGATAAATTTTATCTAATCTTTTTATTTAATCTGGAAGGACACAATGCAGAGTGACTTTGTATGGACGCACGCTGATATACGGTATATCAGTAGTAATTGTTATACAGTCATGCACAGCACAACTAATGTTTGTTTCACAGCCTGCTTGAATGTTTCCCATTGCTGTCCTGTGAAATCATGTTCAATTATGTATCTACAAAAGTATTGGCTTTTAATGAGTCAATCTGACAATGTAGTTTTAAGACAAACATGGTTTTAAATGGTTTATTTTTCTGGAAGGGACAGTTTCCCCCAACAATACACTAAAAACACTTAACTTATCAAGATGAACCATTTTAATTCACAAAAACTGGAGAAGCAGCAACAGAGAAGTAGAGAGGTCACCCCTCCATCTTAGTCATAGCAGTTCATGACCCGGCTACTCCTGCAATATGTCGTAGTGTCTCTGGTCAAGACATTGAACCCCCAAAATGTCCACAAACCCCAGCCATTGAGATCTGAGTACAAGCTGCATGCGGAGCAGTTCAAAGTAAAAAAAAAAATTATCTAAGTTCATTTCCCAGGGGGAGGCAATACTCTGAGCCCAGCTACCACAGTGGCTGAAAACAATGGCAGCTACACCTTAATCATTGTGTCCTTCTGATCGAGAAGTACAAAAGCTTTCTCAACTTTTCTTAAAATAGTGTTTGTATGTGGTAGCTGTGCTATGTAGTTTGCAGGGTGTGTACAAAAATATCCACTGTATGAAAGCCAGTCATATATGCTAAACTTAGTGCCAATATAATGCTTTTTATTGCATTATGAGTTTGCATTCCACCAACCCGGGCCAGCATTAAACAAAATTAGGTTATATTTCTTGGTAGCATTGGTAAATGATTGGTCAATCCTTCCCCTAATGGCCCTTTCTCTTTTAACATTAAATGTGAAACATACTGTCTAAAACATGATCAGTAAAGAACAGATTTGATCTAGTTTTTAAGCTACAGTTGATTTTGAAAGTATTAGAACAACAAGTTTAATTAATTTGCTTCTTCTGTACAATGAAGACATTTGGATTTAAGCTCAAACGATGGATATGAAACAATAATTTCAGCATTTATTTGATGGTATTTACGCATTGTTACATTAAATGACAGATGACATAAAAGTTTTGTATCAGATGATCCAAATATTAAAAGAGTAAAAGTAATGGAACAGTCACACAGGCTGATCACTGATAACTGCTTCTATGTAAGATGACTGACTATTTAATGACTATAATTTTAAGTGGTCTATATAGGTCAAAAAGACAAAGTACACTTAACACTAACAAAAACCAGGCAACAAAACCAAACATTATGAAAGCCAGGAGGAGAGAGAGAGAGAGAGAGAGAGACTGGATGACTGCCACAAGGATTTATACTGCAGCCAGAGCAGGTGTGCTGTCTCTCAATGACAACCTGACTCAGCCTATGACAGCGCCCTGCCCAGACAGGGTCATCACAGTAAAGATAAAGCAAATATAAAGCCTTGTTCAGACTGTAAGAAAAAAAATCCGAGTCTGTATACATCCAAATTGTATCCACTTTAGTTTTTCATGTCTTGACAGCTATAAAAACACATGAAGCAGTCCTGCTAGTGACAGATAACAGTGACAGATTGTAAAACTGATGATCATGATGATGGAAATGATAAGCTGCTTTTGTCTTTTATTTTGAAATCAAGAACCGGTTTATTGTGAAACCTGACAGGTGTAACGGCAGTATCTAAGATGAGCCAAGTTAAGTGATTAGTCAACTGCACATTCCACCCACCCACTAAGTTAATACACTTTTAATAGACTTTTAATATCTACTTACATGTAACATGTACTAAGATGAATTGCCTTGGCTTTTTAACCTTGCTATTTCGTTTTTTAAATTTTTTTATTAAATTTTTTATATTTTACAGTGTTTTATAGTGTTTTAAACACTGTATCAAGGGGTAAGGCGCTCCACATTTCACTGCACATACAGCAGGAGCATGCTGCCAGCAGTTTACACTTTGATTAGAGAAAATCCACACAGCTGGAAAGAGACACGGGGCCTCACCTGCACAGTGACATGGTGTGTAGCAAACAGCCACAGTTTTTCATTTTCCAATGAAAGTAGTAAGACTAGTAACATTACAGCTGACAAATCATGCCGCTTTTAAGCACATCAGTAGATCTTTGGCCATGCATGCTTAGTCTACTGATCCACACAACAACACGTTCTTTCACTTTACTCCAGTATAACCTGTAAGGCCAGTCAGAGTTGATAAAACTCATACATCTGTAAGGGGACAGCATACTTAAAGTTCCAACCAACATATGCATAAGCTGTGTTTATATTGATATACTGGTAGAGCTCTATAGGTTTCTGAGGGAAATCTCCAAATGTTTTTAAACTAAATGTGCCACCATTTTCAAGAGCTAGATGTTAAAAGTTTAAGTACTTCTCCGTCAAGGTGGTTTAATAATAACTCTCACTATCGCATTTACATCTATGTTTTTACATTTATTGAAGACCTATGTAGTTCATTATGTAAATTGTTAAGGAGGAACTGTTTGTACAACTTGCTCAACCTGTTTGTTGTGTGAAACTCAACCAGTTTATTGAGAAGGAGGGAGGAAGCAAGAGAAAGAAGAGCTGACACTGACTGGCAAATTCAGTGGCATCGTGCACATATCATACTGGACAGATGGGGAGACAAGACCTGTGAAGCAAGTTAGAGACCAAAAAACACTAGGTATTGTGTTGGCTACATAAAGAGAGGAACGTAAGTGAAAATGTTATTATCATACTTTTAATGATTTACAGACTCTGTATCATCCCTCCAACTGTTGATATGTTTGTTATCATTTTCATTTTTCTGCACCACAGGAACCTAAAGAGCCTAAATGCGTGCTTACTGGATTGTGGTAACTTTTTCCATTTTGTTGTCCTTGGGACTGCTAGTGGTTATTACAGGTCAATATCAAATGAAGACTATTTTTAAAACGAGGAATGAAAAGCTGCTAATGCAGTCAGAGAAAGTTTACAATGAATTTATAGATGTAGAAATGTATAAAGTCGCAGTGGAACCCCTGGTGAGTCAGGTGAAAAAAAAACTGGAGACTTTGGAGGCTACACTGGCTGAACAAAGTTCAGAAACCGAGAAAGTGAAAGCAGAGAATGACGCCTGCCAAGAAGAAAAGGTAAAACATTATTTTTTTCTTTCTTTCTCTATTGTTTCAATATCTATTCTATCTAGAGTCAGTCTGCAAACGATAGTGGTGCTATTACAGAGAACAGGCAACACGTGGGAACATGTGGGCAGGGTGGAGCTTAAAAGAAATCTTGCCCACTCAGTTTGCAGATAGATTGCTTTTATTTTCTGTTGCGATCAAGATCCCTGAAATATAAAGCTTCTTTGAGACACTTGAGAATATAATTCACGAATGTGAAGTCATTTGTGAACACAAAATAACCCAGTTAATGCTTGGGCAGTGATAGATTGTAAGTACATTTTAACATTTTAAGATTCAAGAATCTTTATTGTTATTATGTTATCAGAGCTCACCAGTCACAGAACGAAATTCTGTTAAAAGTAAACATTTAAAAGATGCAGTCAAAATAATATACAAAAAATTTAAAGTGCAGACAGCATTTAAAGTGTCAACAGTGTGTGTAGATCTAATAAAATAAAATATATTACTAAAAACCGAAGCAGTAGCAACCTAAAGATATAAAAATCTAAAAGCCCCAGAACAATCCACATATTTGTCTATCAGCCTTTGCTTTTTATATCACTCCTCCCTCAGTAATCATCACTGGGGAGGAACCGTCCCTTCACACTGTGGCCCATTGGATATATTATTATTATTATTATAACAGGTCCACACTTATACTGATGCAGTGATGCAACAGAATAAGGTGATATTCTTACTACGTATGATACTTTCAGTACATTTTGCTGTATGAAAGTATACTTTAGTATGATTCTGAATCTGGGAATTTTGTTACCATTACGTTGTTTCATGTAATGAATGTAATGTAACGAATACTACTTAACATTATTTATACTAATAGTATATGTCTTTTAAACTAAAAGTCAGCAAGTACACTTTGAGTTTACTTTTTTATGTACTTATCGGAGGTATACTAACAAAGTAGTATTTAAGTATACTTGCTGTAAACTAACAAGAAAAGCCTAAGTACACTTAGCCTATACTTGTACTTACATTTATGTATACTAACAAGTATATAGAAATACCCAACGTGCCTTTTAGTAGTTTGACTTTATGAACTAATAACTACTAAGGTTAGAAATTAATAATTAGTCACCAACTGTTGTGTGACTTGGTGTTTTGCCTTTTAAGCAGATGGTCAATGGTCGGTCATTAATTGTTGTGTTTTAAACTTATTATTGTTGAACGGAGGAGGGAGAGCAGTCAATAGGAGCTGCCTCTCAGTAACTGTAAAGTTTGAGTATTACTTGTACAACTACAGAACTGTGATGATTGATGGTTGACGATGATCAAGCTGTGCTTGAGGTCATACTGCATGGAAACAAATAAACAAATAACTAATATTTTATTCAGAAGTGCACTTTAATCTACTGAGAGGTACTGGAGAGAATATTTTGATCCTCTAGAAAGTATACTGTTAGCACATCATTAGTAAACTAACAGTATATATAAAAGTTTGTTTGTAGTATACTTCAAGTGTACTTTTATAAACTAAATAGGTGGGCCAATTCAGTCCCAAGAAGTACAAAAAAGTATACTTATAAGTATACTACAAGTAAAGTGCCATTACAATTGACTACTAGAATTATATTGTGGAAATATACTTGCAGAAATAAACTTTCAGTATACTTTTTTTTGTAAGGGGCACTGAATTTATAGTAAAAGGAATGTTTCAACTAATTTGGACAAATATTGTGTTGAAATTCCAAAAAAATGACATTCAAATAGACAAAAGACAACAGAAATCCTAATCTCGGTAACAAGGCAATGGGTGAGAAAGCTACTTTAGAGAAACAGGTGTAAACGCAGAAGAGCAGACAGTGGGAGCTTGAGAAATGGCTGGGGTCTCTGCCAAGGTCTGAAACAAGATCGACAGGCACATGCAGTGCAGGCTGAGGCTGCTAAAACATATGAAGAAAGAAAGTCCTTTCTCCATTCCTCTACACTGCCCAGTCAGCAATTCCCAATACTCAGTGGGATACTTCATCCACTGACAGGCCTGGGAGTTGACATTCACTCCTGACGGATGCAAACAAAAACTCACAAGCAAACCACATCTATGCATGCATAAAAGCCCCAAAAGAAACATGGTTTGGCAACAATAGGTATTTCCTGGAATGGGGGAGGTTCCCACTGTCCAGGGGGCATGAGGGCATAGAGCAAGCCTAAGCCTTTTGGCCTAAAGGTGAGAGAGGTTGTTTGAATGATCAGCGCCTGTCCATCACACTCAGCCTGGCCACCTTTCCTGACCCCTGTCAAGAGCTGGAATTAAGAGGAAAGCCTAATGAATACATAGTTCCAACTTAGTCAAAGCAAACCTCTATAAGGAGCAATGTTCAAGTTTGCATCCACCCATCCACCGAGTGACTCCAAACAAAGAGGGAAGTTATAATCAACAAGCACATCCATTCACATACATGAAAGCTCACAAGGAGAGCAGGCAGTAATTCAAGCCGCTAGTTCAAACTCCATGCCGGGAGGGCATTTTTCCATGTAAATGAACTCAATGATCAAACATCTGATGCCAGCATTTGAACTACCATGTATACAAAGTGGGCACCAAGGGGGAAATCCTATACAATGATTGTGTTGAGGGTCAGGGGGCATAGCTGCCATGTGTGCCAAATATTGTCGCATCAAAGCCAGTCACTTAGCTGTCCCAGCTTTCCTCAGTTAGCCATCAAGAAATCGGATGAAACACTGGGAGCCACATTGGAAAATTGGAGTTTGTGTTTTCAGCTGGTAATGTTTGCTGTCAGGCTGTCTTTATTCAATTCACTGTTTTCAATTCATGCAAAATATGACACCCCACAGCTTCGTAACCAAGCACTGTGATTGCACAGCTCTCCTACCCTCTATCTCTTGCTTGTCTTCACATGGATTTTAGCAAGCACAGCAGAGAAGAATCTGCCCCTATCTGCAGCCACCCTCATCCTTGTGGCTATGTCTATTGAAAGACGATGTAGGGATTCACATGCAAGCCCAGAGACAGATACCCTGCAGAATGTGTCATTAAAGGTCGGATCTTTGTTGTGAATTGAGAGGCTCAAAGGCTTTTAAAAGCCAGAACCAGGCACAACAAGGTACACTGTGACTTTAAAACATTAATCACCCACTCAACAGCTATCTTCTCCAGAAGTAATCTAAACAGCAGGGAAACCACCCAGGTTGGCTGACGGCACAAGAAAACTAATGGTGTTTCTAGTCAATGAGACCTTGTCTAAAGTTTTACCTTGTATATTCTTACATCTGATTTGCAATGTTACATTTGCATTTAAAACGTAAAATTCACATCCATTCAGTAGCACATACAATTAGGTTGTGGTGCTCATCAACAGCACAGCAAATAAAGCAGCTTTAGACAACTATGTGATGACTGCTAAAATATAGAGAATTTGACATCATAGTAATACTTTAAAAGCTTTTAGAATTACACTTTGACTTTTGACACAGGTAGTGACGGCACATGTATGACATGTTGAAAACAAAACTTCTTTGTTAAACATCTTTGTTAAATTAATATATTTGGAAATATACAGACTTCCTCTCCTTTCAACACATTCTTGCAAAGACATGCAGAGACTGTACAAACTCTGGAAGCTCTTACTTCCTTTAGTTACAGACATCATAGCTTTTGTTCTGGTGTTGTCTGTAGCACATGACAGTACTATGAGACACCATATCTGAAGAAAAACCTTATCTCAATAGAGATTTCTTTCTGCTGATACACATTTTGCTTCCTGCAGGTCGGCTTGATTAAACACAGCTTGTTTCATCTTTGTCGTTTTAAGAAAGATGTTTTTTTTCATGGGACAGCAATGAGAAAGGAATATGAAGAATAATAATCATTACTGCGAGTGAATCCGTCTTGCAAAAGAATTTTTTACAGATGATAGAGCGTTCCTGGATAACAGACTGGAGGCATTGTCAGCCATTCTGTAGGTCCACGTGTTTGGAGCAACTGATATAGCTTGAGGTTTGAACCTACAAGTGAGCTAAAACTCCAAACTCTTCAAAGTCCCTAAACTGCCAAACGCCTTAGCTGTCAAACTGTTAAGAGTCCTCTTCACAAGAACATGAAGTAGAAAAAGAAAGATAGAAGAGAGAGGAGCTATAAGATGACTGACCCTGACAAAGAGTGCTTCTAGCTCTTCAAAAAGAGGAGAGGAAAGGAAAGGAATCTGAATCTGAATCTTGATACCATTTGTGATGAGGGGTCAGATTTTGTTTCCTAACTTGCTGTAATGTACAGTCTGACAGGTATATTGAAAACTGAAATGAATTAAACTGGAATAAAACACATTTTCTGTTAACAACTGACCGTTAGGTAAACCTTGTGTAGATAACTAGGTACATTCAACACAGTAGGCCCATAGTAGATGGTACCTTTGTACATGTTCTTATAGCAACTTTTGAGAGATGTTTATTTACTTCAGTGCTCATTTTGGATGCTGTAGCTTGTGGGCTAGTTGCATTGAATTATAATAGTTTCTAATATTTTAAAGGTTGACAAATGTAACAGCTACTGTACAGTCCAAATATACTCGTTCTCTCTCTAACAACAATTTTACTTGGTGGTCCTGTGTTTCTAGACACGTTTTCTCTCAGCAATTAGTCTGTGGTTAGGAACCCCATATTTAGACACTAATTTAGTCTGATGAGAAACATAAAGAAGAGACGAGTGTGTAGAAACAGACATGATGGAAGACTTATAGGAACAAGAGAATGGAAGAGACAAGCTTTTGCAGTCAGAGCTGCACATTTCTCAAAGATTTTAACCCAAGTCCAAAGTCAAGAGGCAAATGTCCAAATACAAGACCAGGAGCTGTAACTAAGAGTGTTTTGCAAGCAGAACAAGATGTGCCAAGTCAGTGTTTATATCTAACCTGCTAGTAGGAGCCTGTACTGCACTCCTTCCCTTAAAAAGTCAGGACAGCCCTGTTAGTCTTCGCTCTGCGTGGCTTTCAAAGAGCCCATTTATCGCTTCATCTAAAGAGGGGCCTATCTGATAACACTGACGAGCCGCAGCCTGGGACGCCTCACAGCGCTAAGCCAGCCCACAGGGTGCTTAACTCTTTAAGTTTATTGTTTATCTGTTGCACTTTGATGAAGGCCTACAGGTGTCTCCATACACACATGTTCTCCTATGACCTGCTGTATACTGAAGGAGCATATTGGTTTATAGTCAGGATGTATCAAAGCAGATATTGAGAAAGCATGGCTACGAAAGGCAAGTATATTGCATTACAAAGAAAGTCATTTTGTTTCCATAAAGAAACATCAAAAGACCATAAAATAAAAAAGAAATATATGCTCAAAAAAAACAAGCTAAGACATAAATTATAACTGAATAATTATTCCTGGTACATCAGAGGTCAGGGGTCATTCACCAAGACTATGCTTACTTAGTTCTTAAGGGAGAGTATATTTTAAAGTGCCTCAGAGTGGGGGTTGAGAGACTCTCAAGGTTTCTGAGTCTCTTTTTGCCACACACACACTGAGTGAGTGAAAGGGCAAAGCATATTAAGGAGGTACTGGCCTGTGCTCATCAGGTCAGCCCAAGTTCTTTAAAGTGCCGCCATACACAATGGCCACCACCAGGCGACAATGGCTGGGTTCAGACAACAAGCAAATCAAGGGGTCTGAACATAAAAGATTTATTGCATCACACAACAAAGACCGCCCACAGAACTCCCTGCGAGGACAACTC
>OMLM01005771.1:250855-281194 GCA_900302695.1 Helostoma temminkii | reverse complement strand
GTTTATGCCTTATCATATATATATATATATATATATATATACTGTAAAGTCCCTGAATTTGGAGTGTACTCCCAATGCAGCAAACCCAAACCATCTTGGATTAATGGTATTAAAGAGCACTAATATTCTTCAGTTCCTATTAATGAAGCTGGCCCTTGTATCACCCATTTGTGCACATACTGAGGCCATTGTTTCACAGATCAAATGACAATGTCAAAGTCCTGGTGAGGGGGTTGTTGGATTCCATGTTATACATCTCATTGTCTGAAACAAGCAATTATTTATTCGGCAATGGGGATTTTAATGTTTATTGAAATCAGTACACAGATCTTTAACATCTATGTTCTCATATAAGGACTATAAGATTTTAAGAGGTACTATGGCAACCATCGATTTATCTTATATTAGTCTCCCAACTTTGTTTTTTCACACTGCTAGTAGCTACATTCTCTTAAAATTATCATACCTTCTTGTGAGGTATTAAAGAAGTTGGCTGAACAATTTGAATAAAATGATACTAACCTATAATGTTATTCTATTAACATATTTTATAAATAGTCAAATTGATAAGCGAAACCAATACCTGAGATTTCCAGATATGTTTCTCGGTAGTGTGTTATTCCTACTGTAGACTCTAACTAAAGGCAGCAGTGGAAGATCTTACACTGACACATCAGGTGATTTATCATCCAGAGTTCAACTCCCCGTCCTTCTACTTTACCCCAAACCTGAGCAAAGCTCAGGCCTGAGAGCTCAAACAGAGACACTCTTCCTCTCATGGTTCAATTGGTTTGAACTCCCCAGTCATAACAGTGATCTATACCTCCTGACATACATCAGGGCCTTGCCTTTACCAGCCACTCCTTGCAGTGTTGCAAACTCTAATGTCTTTGACAAATATCTGCACATGTATGAGGCCTCCTGTGCACAGATTATAAAATGGCCATGGAGAATGATTTTAACACTGATGTTTGTTTGTCGTACTATAATCTACATGGTGCAATGACTTTCAGTCATCTGAGAAAAATGAAAAGTCAGTGGTGTGTAGATAGCAGGTTACTGTGTCACTGAAGGAGTTACCATAACATATTGGCCACACCTCCCCTTTCTGTCCTATCTCTGTTCCCACCCTCCCCCATCCCTGACCGTTCAGGTGGTTCTCATGGTGCAGTGATCAAGGAGCTCGGCCACCTGAGACTTGTGTTGGCTTGCAGCGCAGATTAAGGCACCCCCTAAAGAGGCTTCCGCCCCCCCATTGCCACAACGAAGCTTCATAAGCCACTGAATTCCAAGTGCCCTTTAAACACAGTGATCTGTCAGCCTCTTTCCTGCTCCTATTGAGTGAGGTATTGTCTGTCTTAGCCCTGCAGACAGCTGTAAAACAATGTCAAAGCTCCATTCTTTCACCACCCTCCTGAGTACTGTCTCATTGATAAACCATAATATTATGGCAAAATAACAAAAAAGTTGGCAAAGAATAAAGAGATACCTGTGTGCTGACAGAAATAAAACAAAGAGGTTTTTAATTTTACATTGTCATGACTGCGGTAAACACAGTTGTGTAAATAATGAGGTCTTCCTGTTTTCACAAAAACTAATTTTGAATTTTAACATGTTTTTTACCATGGGTCAGTGTTTAACATTGTACTGCTGAGGCCATTACATTGCATGTAATATCAAGTAAGAGTTATACAAAGCACAATCATCTGTATTTTTCAATATAGACCATGAAAGTGTGAACCCTTACCAAGAAACAAATGAGAAACATACTAGGAACTAAATGATGAGTAAAGCACTGAGCACTAGTATCCTGTCTCCTGATATCTCTAGATATCTAGAGGAGTTAGCTTCACAAGCATTGCGCTTTCCTATTTTCCTGATTCCTAATTAGGTACTAAGAGGCACAAACAAATTAATTCCTAATGAATTATATATTAGGTGCTTCTAGGTACTATTTTTTAAATTGATGATAACTGTTGCTGGTTTATGAATAAAACCATTTTATTTTACGTATCTTGTTTTAAACTTGTAGTAACAACAAAAATCACTGAAAACTGGACAGTTTATCATTTCTGTGGTCAGCCTTTTTGGACAGGCAGAAAGAAAGCTAGATGATGAACTGGAGCCTATATACAATATGAATACATTTTGGCTACCTGTTACATAGTGTTTGCAGGTAACTCTTGGGATACCTAACCCTGTGGCGTCATAATTTCAAAACATTTTTCTTCTAAGAGCTTTTACAAAGGCAACATGTTATTTACGAGAATACACCTCCTTTACATAAAAAGGTTAACATTAATTACCTTGTGTTGGCTCCACTTTGTGGTCTGGAAGCTTTCTGCAGAGATCCTCGAATTTTGTTATTGTGCTATTGAGGTTGGTTAGTTCGGTTTTATAATGAATTAAATTCTCTCTGCATTTTTTTTTATGTGATTCCAGACTTTTAACATACTCTATAGTTTTCTCTCTTCTCTCCAACTTTCGCTATTTTCTTTCTATTCTGAAGAATTTGCACTGAGGATTTTTAGTAATGTAATTGTTTATTTTAAGTCTTACTGCAACACCAACCAGATGCCTCTGCCCGTTCCTGAGCTGCACATTGTAACAGTCCTCGAGTCCCCCTGCTTCTCCAGATACCCACCTCAACTTTGCAAATTGCATTGATTATGTCTTCATTGCTGAACTTTTTACAGCCTTCCGACAGTTCAGTTTTAGTGCAGCCTGGTACTGAAAGACCTTGTGAAAGACTGTCTTAACAGGAATGTCCTAGCAAAGGGATGACCGGGGCTCCTTTGTTAAGGTAGTCATCGAACACCTGAAATGTCGGTTTATCAGCCAGTTCCTTCTGGCCAGGGTCCCTGGACAAGACACTGAGCGCATTATCAAACACCACTGAGGAAACTTATTTAATCTTAATTATATTAAAATTATGTCACAGGTAAAGTAACTAGTAAACAACAGGTTAATATAGCCTACTCAATAATTAGATAAATGACACTCACAAATTTTCAGTAATTTTGTGTATTCGTTAGGAAAAACACAAACCTTATATATGCTTGCCATGGGATCCTTTCTTGACAATCCAGCTGCTCAGCCTTTCCTTTGGAAAAAAAGAAACATTTAATTATAGACTTAAAAGATGCCTTCACTGATTTTTTTATTTGCTTCCAGTGGCTCTATAGTATATGCGGAGTATATGCATATGAATGCATTACCTGTAGTAAAATATCTAATTGTTTCTACATGGAAAACTCCTCTGGAGTTCTGGGGAAGATGGTTGACCAAAATTACAAAATCTAAACTGATCTGAGATTTGTTACATATACATCTGTATAATAATGAGCTACATTTATCATACTGGTTTTGTTATTTCCATGGGCTAATGTAGGTGTACTTGCCATCAACATAAAAATTGAAGGACTCAATCAACAACTCAGACATTTCTTATTTTGTGTCTGTGTCAGTCTCAGCAGCCTATGTTGTGCAAATCATGACACTTTTCCATTAAACCCACAAGTTAATCTGGCATCTTTTGCCCCAGTGTTGTGATGTTACTCTATAATTTCACAACCACAAACATCCACCTTACAATATTATTCACTTAAGAAATATAATGTTCTAGCTACTGACCTCTAGTGTTAGTTAATTTATTGATGCTAGCCAACTACTTAATTACTGCTGCTAAGCTAACTATTTCTAAAAGCTGCTAACGTTAGCTAACTCGGTAGTTATCACTTATATTCCCGAGATTAGCTAGCTAATATACACCAGCACATTCACTATCAAATCATTCAATGTCGATTTACTAAGATATGTTCAAAACCATACTTACTCAGATATTTGTTGGAGTGTGACAAGATTGTGGCCAGTGCACTTTGTCAAACGCTTGGCCGAGCCCGATTAGCGCCATTTTTTTGACTTTTATTCCCGTCATTCCACATTCCTGTAGCGTGCTTCTGAGCATGCGCACAGTCTGCCGTATGGCCCTAAGTCCTAATGGGAAGATGTGATTGACTAATTTATTTTAAACACTAATGAAACTTTCATTAGTGTTTTATTCATTCATAGAAATAAGTCGAATATTAAAAAAAATATGTAGGTTTAATATTATATTAAGGGATTTAGAAATGCAAGATATTTTCAAGTACGTGTCAGTATTTTGTAACAATAATTTAACATTTAATGTCTGTGTAAATATACACCAGTAGAGAGCAGACTGGAGAGTCTGTGTGCCAAACACACAAGACAAGCTGGCAGAGAAACAGTAAACCAGGTGCACAGGAGCAATCAAGCTGATTGGGTTGGCCAAAGATGAGAAGATCAGAAGTGGAGTGTGTTGTAGCAGGGTAGGGTTCCAGCAAACAGAAGCTGTTTTCACGTATGAACTCAAATGAACCCAAATCATGAAGTAATTAAGAATTTTCTTGCTCTATATGCCCACAATTCACATATTACTGAATGAGCAGTAATACAGTGTCTTTTAAAAAACTTTTTTCTATCTAACATATTGTTATTTTTTCATATACAGAGGTACAAATGCAAGAGGCTTTTGCAGAGTCTAGGTTTACAGCATATGTAAGTTCTGTGACTCAATAAAAAGTTTTAACCTGGGAAGTAAATTCCCTAATTCCAAATATTTACAATTACAAACTCCCTCATGTGTTATATGTGACTTCTTAGCTGAACCCTTAAGGACTAAACACTTACTTTCCTCTGTTTTGCATACCAGGATCTGTATACATTTTTTCCACTGTTTATGGAGACTAAGGGTAAAAGGGAATCTTAGTCTGCATGCATGCATGTTTTTGAGATGGGCTCAAGCTATGAAGAGGTCTGGTGTCATATAAGCCAAATTTAATGCATCGCATGACTGTCTCATTTATTCTAAAACTGGGAGACAAATCATGCAGTCAAGTGACGTGAGATCATGTTTAATGCTGAAACTGACTTTAAAAAGATCAGACCAAGAGGGTGGGGGTTATAAACTGCAATAAGACATCATACTCATAAACATTACAGAGTGAACCATGATTTAAACAGAAGCTATGTGAGTGTTTCACGCCCAGGACGTGTTCACTGCGACTCCACTCTCAACATGACGCCTGCTACACAAATCATGTGACTGTCTCTAAGTGATATGGTTTCACTCAGTGTATCTACTTTCTGCAGTTGTCTACAGGCAATGATTTATCCATCCCTGCGATGGAAATAGTGGGTGCTAATTTCTTCTGGCATTTTTCACACATTCCACATCAACTTTTTTATTCTTAAAAAAGCTTTTCTCTTCTCCTACAATATGTTATTTTTTCTGCATGTGAATATAAGGCAGATTCAACATTTCCAACTACTGAAACTTGGAAATGTTTTGACATCAAATACCTCCACCGACATCAGTCCTCTTCACTGAATGCCACACAACTCACTCAAGTTAATTATATATGACCACAAGGCAAAAAGGCTGACCATTTCACCTTGCAGGGCTTAGCATTTTCGTTTGTGAGATAGCGGATTAATCTGGTAGTGATAAGTGGCATGGGTCCTGCCAGAGACAGCTGCCTAGTATCTGGGATATTAACAGCTGTGAACTTTAGCAGGCAGTGAGTGACTTGTGAGATTTGATGACAATCCAGTAGGAGGTCCCTGGAACTTTCTTCTGCTCCACTTATAGCATAAACACAACATCCCAGAGTCTGAACCATGTGTGTGTGAGATCATGGGTAAAGAAGGTGTATTAGAGCTTTATCCTGTTGTTTATTTAAGTGTTGTTACTCACCAGTGTTGGGCATTAACTCATTAGTTAAAATGTTTTACATTTGTGTTACACTTTTTTAGTAATGAGAAGTGTAGGAATTTGATATTTGGTTACTGTTCCCAGTAATGCTTTAGTATTTTGGATGTTAACCTGGGAGTTAACCTGCCTTTGTTGGAAGGCAGGTTTGTCTCTGTGTGTTCAGGGGACAGACTGGTAGAAGCACCTAAGCTGTGAGCAGGAGTTAGATTTGACAAAACGTGGTTAACTTCTGCCAAAGGAGACGACATTTGTGTCTTAATAACTTCAACTAACTTCAATAAGTTGTCTTGTTTACGTTTTGTGTTTTTATAAGCGACTTGCTATAGAAATCATGTTTTTGTTCAGACATGGAGAATGAGTAAACCCATATTTCTAGGTTTTAGAGAGGGCGAGTCCATCATTGGCAGTGTCTTATAGTACATTAGAAAATTGCAGGCTATATATCGATGTGGAAAATAAACATAATTTTAATACAGAAAACAGCTAATAAAGCACATAGTCATAATTACATCATGTTACAGTATAAAACCTCCTACCACTCTCCACCACTTGACATGAACATAGTTGCAGTCTTAAAGGAATAGTTGCTACTGATTACTTACTTACTGTCTCTGCTAGAATTAGATGAGATAATTGATGTCTAGTTCCCAGACGGATTAGCATAAAACTGGATGCTAGGGCTCCCAGATAGCTTATCTATAAAGCTAATTACCATAGCTTCGAAATTCACTCATTCACTACTCTCTATATAGTGTAAAGTGCATTGTGGGATTGTTAGCATTTTTGGGATACATTCACTGCACTGTAAAGGGAATGAGAATTATCACTCAACATTAGGACACTCCTACAAAATGGCAAACACCATATATAGTGCACTATATAGTGAGTCTGGAGATTTTGGAGACAGCTCATGTTGTGTTATGGTAGAGGGTATTTAAATTTTGTGTTTTATTAATTACTTTGGCAATTTTGCCATACAGCACTTCCAATATTAGCACACTCATCTGATGTGAATAACGCCAAAAGACTTTTGTAAATGTCTTAACATTTGATTCATCTACTGCAAAATGTTACTTTCATTTTCTCTCTGGTATGGAGGAAATACAAGAGTAAGTAATTAGTCTCATTTTCACTGTTCTTCCCCTTCTCTTTTTTTGTCCCTCACACTTTTGCATCCCCTCGGTTAGATTAAATTACTTGCCATAGGTTAAGGTTAACAGGTGATGTTGGATGTTTCAGGACTCATGGGAGAATAGTTTAGTTTCTGCCTCATAGTAATGAGTTCATGCCGCAGGATGGCAACCATTCTGTTTATATACACAAAACACACACACACACATTTATCCCTGAATTTCCTGTACCCTTGGCCAATTAGCACTCAATTTTACAGCAGCTATAGTGAGGACTGGTTTTCACACCTGCTCATCAGGACCAAATTATATTCCCAAATACAATGTTTGACCAACATATTACCAAGGTTTGCATGTAGCAATAAGTTTACACATGTCATACAAATTCCCCAGTGATACCAATGCTTTTGAAAGGAATAGATTAAATTAGAGGATAAAGTAATAAATCCCCACAGACCTCAGGCAGGACAACTGCTGGACTATTTGTGACCAGCAACCAAAATAACAGTGAGGTCACAAGGGGTGGAAATAGATAACCACCCATGAGGGTTTTCTGCTTCCATCATAGACACCCATTAAATTAGCTTGACTGGAGAAATTCTAGAGACTATTTATGGGTATATTAAAACACTCCTTTCTGACACTTGGAGCACTGGGAATATACAATGTAAGCATTTTACAGAGTAGTTTACAGAGTAGTTTTATGAAAGCTGACACTGATCAAACAAGATAAAAGTACTGAGTGCTAAATTCCTTAATTGTACATTCTAACACTGACAAAAGTATTAAACCAGAATATACTGATGTGAGTGGGACATTATTATTATTAGGCCAATACATGGTTTCCACTTGCCCTCAGATGGATGTATACGTGTATTACAAACACTACTATTTACACTACTTGGGTATGTGCCCGCAGAGATGTTTCACACAAGCATATTACAAAACAATTTCTGAGCGGAGGTGACAGCAAGAGAATATCAGTCAACCAATCAATCTGTCAGTCTTTATTGACAGATTGACTGGAAGTAAATCCAGTCAATCTGACCGGACATTGATGACTGCTATCGGTCATCATGGTCAGTACACAACAAATAGACTCAATCCATAACTCCCCCTCCAAAAAAGGCAGGGTAATATAACAGACAACCAAAAGCCTGTGACACTTGGAGAGTTCAGTTAAGAAAAGTTATGACAAGAGTTAAGCAGTCCTACAGCAACTGAAGCACCGAAAAATTTAGTCCTTTTCCTCTTTGCAGCAGGAACCCTGAAACGACAACCAGATGGTAGCAACTCAAACTGTTTAAACAAAGGATGATCCGGACGAGCCTTTCTAACACCTCGGTGTTAGAAAGCTGAAATTATAGACTTACTTCAATAATTATGCTGCATACTTAAACAAGAGAAGAATTCCTTTGTTTGTTGTATCTGACTAAAGATAATAAGTGCAACAAAAATTGAGCAGCATCTGGAACCACTCAAAAAAACCAGTGTCCGGGATGTTGAAATAAACAGCAAGAAACAAGTGTCCTGTTTACTTCTAACACATGTATCACAGTGTGGACTGTCCACATGGACACAAACCTTTAGTAATGGTTTTGTGTGGAAATTGACCCAAAAAAGGCAAACGCAGAGAGGTAGGTCTAATGAATAAAAGAGCTGTAGAAGGCAGGAAGTGGAAGTCATTTTGGAGGGTAATGTGTCCTCCAGGTCTGATGAGGGGCTCGCCAGGAGTCTGGAGGCCAGGAGAACAAGGTAATTATAAAGCTTTCTGGAATAGACTGGTAAAAATAAATATTATTGTTCATTTATTGGGGGAAGCGGCACGGTGGTGCAGTGGTTAGCACTGTCGCCTCACAGCAAGAAGGTCCTGGGGTTGATTCCTGGGTTTGGCCTTTCTGTGTGGAGTTTGCATGTTCTCCTCAGGTTTCAGTGGGTTCTCTCCAGGCACTCCAGCTTCCTCCCACAGTCCAAAGACATGCAGTCAGGTTAACTGGGGACTCTAAATTCCCCGTAGGTGTAAGTGAGAGTGTGAATGGTTCTTTGTCTATATGTGGCCCTGCGATAGACTGGCGACCTGTCCAGGGTGTACCCCGCCTCTCGCCCGTATGCCAGCTGGGATAGGCTTCAGCACACCCGCGACCTAAGCAGTTCAGAAAGTAGATGGATGGATTTATTGGGGGGATGATTAGTTGGATCCATGAGAAGAGGAGGTGAGTACAAGTGAGATGAGTGTAAATAGGAAAATGTGTAAATAGGAAAATTCCCAGGGTGGCTACTCAGGTGAGTATGCGCATAAGAGTTTTCAGAATCAGTTAGATGGCAGTCCTCACTTGGTCTGTCTAAAACACAAGAGACTCCACAGACAAGTTACACAAGCACAGCAATCCTTTTTACAGATCCCATAGTCCAAATATCCAAATATCCATTATCCTTAAGCATAATCCTCAGTCCCAGGTTTTCTTGCAGAACAACAAGAATCCAAAAACATAAATAGATAAACAGTCAGAGCGGTCCAGAGCCACAAGAAGAGAAGTCAGCAGAAAAGCCTAAAACAGAAGTCCAAGAGTCCAATGTCAGAACAGGAGGTCAGGAAAATAAGAATACTTAGACTTACGGGGTAAGGGGGATTCTGGTTTAAATCAGGTGCAAAAAACAGGCAGGACCTTCACCAGACAGAAACACAGGTGCACAGGCTGGAAGTTTTTTTTACTGGAAAGAAGAGCAGACAATCTGGCAAAGTAAAGGTGTGAGAGGCATGGTATATATAGTAGTGGCAACAGGTGAAACCAGATGTGGTGATTTGTGGTGAGGAGGCAATAAGTAATCACCACACAGGTAGTTCATGACACCTTTGAGCTATGTAGACATACCTACATTTACATCACACATTCCCTAGCAAATGCAGACATACATAAATTATACATAAATTGCCATTTATCGCATAAGAAAGCTCTGATGGCTTATATGGAAGACCAGTGTTAGTCTAAAGAGTTACTATGATTTGTAGCAGAATCATAAAATCTGTAATGTAGGTTATACAGAATGACCTGACACAACAAAGAACACAAACATTGTTTTCAAGTAGCATAAATTTTAATCTGAATAAGTTAGAGGTAAAAACTAGAGCTGTTACAATGTGAAAAAGTTACTTTTAGTTACTACACTGGCTAGGAATAAGTTACAAGAAGTAAAACTCTGAGATGCTTAAGCTTAAACAATACATAATACCTTGATATTTTTATTATTTTTAAAATTTTGTCAGCTTTAACAAATTGCATTGAAGTATGCAGTGTGGAAAACATCTTTATGGGTGAGTGGCATTGTTGATTGATTGATTGATGTGATGTGCACAAAATGTTTTAGAGGCATTGGTTCAACTAAAAATGCAGCACTGTCAACTGAGGTCAACAAAAGTAGCACTTCCTGTGAAAATTCTCTTTTTTAAATTCAGTTGCAAATTCAGTTCCAGCATGTTTTAGTAAAATGACTGTACAGTAGCTTTTCAAACATTCTGCTGTATATTTTGGTCACAATTAATAGCCATTAGTTGTACACGAGGCAAATCATTTGTAAGATTTAACAGTGTCAGTCTCTCTAAAGCAGGACTCATCCTTTTACGCAACCACTGAGCTCACTGCTATGCTACAAGCTCACAAAGAATCCCATTGCTTTTCACCTCATTTCATTCTCTTACAACAGGATTAGGGCCTTGTAGCAGAAAAGTTTTGCATGCGCGCGTGCATGCACACTCACACACACACACACACACACACACACACACACACACAGAACAATATTAACCTCAATCTTTTACTTTTATTATGAGTATTTGATTCTTGCATCTTTTTATCTGGAACTATGAAAAACACGCACACAAAATCACACTGTGTTCAATCTCTGCCTGAGTTGACTCTGTCAGTGGAGAGTTTCAGTGTACTCAGGTGTCCCTTGATGAAGACCTGATTCTCTCAGAGTGAAAGAGGGCAGCTCTCAAGGACCCCAGGGAACTTTCAACCAGATAACTTGGCCTCAGAGATACTACAACATCTAAAATTAGTGTTGGCAGAATGATTCTGGATAAGAAAGCTTGAGATTTTACACTCCACAGTGAAAGTCACTTTGTTGCCACTGCTGCCCCATGAGTACAGTGTGTGTGTGTGTGAGTGCAGCAAGAGAGAGAGAAATAGCAAAGGACAGTGGCTCAACGCAAATGTATGCTATGCAAATGATTGGTTTATTTATCTTTTGTGAACTCTGATACAAATTTGTGTTGATTAAACAAAATATGCCTTTACAGTAACAACCTCTGAGTCCAGCAATGCACAAATTACGTAGAGCTGCAAAGTTTTTAATTCACCACGAAGCATCTAGTCTCAACTATTCTGAATGGACAAGCAAATGCAACTTTATTCTGTGAATGCTACTTTAGTGTGATGTATAAATAATGGTGCCTTGTCATGCTACTAAATAGTTCCATGCAGTAGATTTGTCATAGCAGGAAAGGTACAAATGTCACCAACTACAATGGTTTCATTCTGTATTACTCAATTGTCCCAGACAAGGCATCTTCTTGACTTTTAAGGGGTTTGTGCCAATAGGTAGTCTAGTTTGGCTATCTAGTGTTACTAAAATGACAAGATCAATCTGTCTGGGTCTGTTTCACTATTGCTCGATGTTGCTTACTATATTTGATAACTATTATTTTTTGTGCTACAACTGCTGCAGTTCTCTGCAGCCTTTTAAGTCAGAGGCTGCTTTTTGTTTCCTCTCTTCAGCACTGATATTACCTGCAGCCATGAAGAAATGGGTGTAACACCTGGTAATCCACTTTACCTTATCCTATACTGTGTGTAGACAAGCAGTCTCCTTATTTAATCGTGTTATCTGTGTATTCGCGTTAGTGTGTGTACATGTGTGCGTGCTTCGTCTGTGTAGTACAGATGGATGTGATTTATGTTTGGTGCAACAAAGTCGAATCTGACGCCACATTATTGTTTGAGGCTACTCTTTTACACAACTTCAAAGATTCTGTATCAACAAATCTAATCTTGATTAAATAACACACTGAAGACCTAAATTCTCCATGCATTCATTTAGAATTACAACTGTATCAAGTAGTCTCTAATTTGATAACAGATGTGATATGGCAAAAACCAAACAGATATGAACTAGTGCGCAAGATGAAGTAGAGTTACAGTTTAATAATATGAACCATTTGTCCCGTTTATTGAATACACTTTTCAGATTAAAAATTCCTAATCCAAAACAGGTCCTGGGAATTAAACATTTGAAAATTAAAACCATTTTATGATGACAAATGCATCGATTGTAAAAACCTTCAAGCTGTTCTGCAGCATGCATCAACTATGACCTTAAACAGGTTAATGACATCAGAGACTCAAAAGAGAAAGTTCAGTACCTCCTTCTTCCGCCACCTTCATCCACTCCAACCAAAAGGATAAACAAATCCATCAGCCTGTTTCAAATCCAGAATTGTGTAAATGTGGCGTGAGTCCGTGAAGCAGTCCTGGGGATGACGATAGTGTTTGGAGGATTAGCTTCAGTCCAGGTGGTCTTCATTTACCCCCATACCACCGTCAGGGGGCTTTGAGCTGCTGTAAAAGCTCAGCACGTGGTCAACACTTCAGTTCTGATCTTCCATCCGTCCACATTGGCACTGATTTTTATTTACATTTCAGCTTTGTTCATCTGAGATCTGCAAGTTATTAAACATTATTGAATCTCTATTAATCATGATGATGAAGTGCATCTCTCACCATGCTGCCTGTGTTTTACAGGCTTGGTATTAGATGTTTACCCCAGAATTACAATGAGAGACGTAGAAAGAGCAAAGCAGAAGTGAATACCTGCTGTTACTTGGTACATTGACTTGGTTTTGTATTTTGTTGGACTCCAATGCAATTAGATCTACTAACAAAAGTATTACAGTATGTAGACATAAAGGATACATGAAAAATGAACTATAAAAGTAATAAGAAAAAGATTGTAATGACAAAGATGATAATAATGACCTGAAACAACACCACCAATTCATGTCAAATGTACAGCACATGTATGTCCTCAACTGTACATCTCTTCCACCTCCTTAAATGGGTGTTATATACATAGATATTGTTCCTTGGCGAGTTTGAAGTTGTGTAAACAGGCCCAAAAGGCATAGAAGCCACTGAACATCTGAAAGAAACTGATCAAAGGCACCTTTGCACGCAGCCAGTGTCAGTGCTGTGCATGTATGTCCCACAATGAGATGACAGACACAGATCTGTCTGTTGTGGTTCCTCCGTAGAGGCCCTGTTGCATTCTGACAGCCTCTGTTTGCACAACACATGCCATGGAAAGCATGCTCACCTGCACCCAGACACACAGAACACCTCATTCTTGCTGGACCTGAGGTCACCATATGTACTCAAAAGAAGGCAACCCAATTGTGACATTTTAAAGAAACACACGCTGGGAACAAACCACCCTGCTTCTTCTAACTGGACAAGTTGAATGTGAGTGATGGACAAGTTCTCAGGTAAAGGTTTTGTGAGTTAAAGACACCTTAATCCTCGACACCTCTTGAGCAAACAAAGAAAGGGAGAGAAAAGAAGGAGGAAGGGTGAAAGAGAAAAAAGCTGAGGGGGTTGAGTTCAAGACAGCTTCCCTGCTCAGCAAGAGCTGCCTTTGAAAATCCTCTGAACAAAAAGAAATGGGGCAAAGTAAATGTCGTTCCAGGAAGTCCAAACTCTGGAGAGTTTTTGCAGATTATTGTTCGAGGTGACATTGCATGAGAGCTCTTTTGGCTGGTTTGCTTCCATGCAGTTCAATCCTGAGGCAAAGGGACCACCCATTAGCCTTGTCTGAAGAAATACCCATTCAGTCTCTGTGCCTATTCACAGACCTGTCTGTCTCTCTGTGCTTGCTTCTGGCCAGGGATTGTGGCTAGGGAGTGGGGGGAGTGGCAGGGGTTCTAAAATCAGAGATCTGGAGAAAGAAGGCTGGTTGCTGTGAGCTGCTGAGCAGCAGAGTTGACCGGTTCTCCTGCTGTGGGACAGCAGGGCTTTGATTTGCCACTCAGCTCCACAGTTGTGTCCCTGAACAATCCAGAGCTAAAACCCCAGAGGCCAGGCTTGGTGAGAGGAAAGGTTAGCAGTAGGGTGGGCGCATGTTGTGCATGGTGATGACAGTGACACTGACAATGACGGGGGGACAATGTGGCGGCAAGCAGCTGTGTGGGAGGTGACAGTGGGGTGAGGAGAGAGGTTGAGCCTTGAGTGGCTCTGCTAAGAGATGTCTTGGACTGAGCATTGGAGTGGAAGGGGCTGGCTGTGTTTGGGCCAGTTTCATTGGAGCAGTTAAGAACTTGGTAGGCATAGAAAGTGTGTGTTTGTGTACTGTGTATAATATGTTTGAATACACCAATCATATATCCAGGCTGTACATTTTTAAATGTGTGGTTGCTTGGATATAAGTCAACTACAAGACATTGTGACTTTGCCATTGACTATCATGTAATAGCTGTCAAATTGAAGGGCAGTTTAAATAGAGACCTCATGGTTTCAGCCGAGGGGAGAGCCCACCTGAGTTTAGCCTCATATGCCTGCTTTATATTACTGTTCCCAGCATTTGACAACGTGGCTTGCATTATGTGAAGCAGCACAGCACTGTAGTGGGATCCAAAATTGATTCAGATAGTGTGCATTAAAGGGAATGACCTAATTATTTGGCTCTCCCCAAGAGCGAATAACAAATAGACCCCCACATGTTTCACTGGGAGTCCCCCAAAATTGAATTTCCTTTGACAGATTAGAAAGCTTTGTGAGGTTTCCCTCTCCTCAATCCCTGGCATGAAGCCGAATTACCCTGCAGGTTTGTGTTACAGTGTAGTGGGCTGTAGTGTCACTCAATTTTAGAACTCACTTTGATGATCAACAAGGGACTAAGGAGCAGTCCCAAGGTAAGAAAGCAATTTTCATCTTAAAAAGACATGTAATAGTAGACATCTTGGAAGCAGACAAGTTTCAAACACTGAATGTGGCTGGATGTGTTTTTGCAGGATATAGATAGACAGAAGAAATACACAAATGCTCCCACTCTCAGGTTGCAAGAGAAAAGATACTGCAAAGCAAGTGGGATTTTAGCATGACTTTAGTGAACTGCAGGGTCAGCAAGTGCGTGTGAAATTAGGTTATGTGTGGCATCTTTAACTCTACATGCCAACACAGCAGAAAAAGAGCCAGTCTCATCGCAGAAGAGAGTCCCAAGACAGAACACCTCCCATCTCCTTGAGCTTGATGGGGCCCAGAGAAGGAGCCCCTAGAATGCTGATAGCTCCTGCCTCCATTCACTAGGACTCTGGTTCATATTTTTGCAGAGGTCCATTGACTTTCTCCTTTTCAGTCTCCCTTTAATCCCTGGGTCTGTGTCCTCAGTGGCCCTCTACAGAGGGGCTATTATTCAGGGCCTTATTACTGCGCCCCTCGCGGCTTATCTCCTTCCTGGTGACAGTCTTTTCAAGCCTCTCCCTAATGACCTGGGGAAGCTCACATGCTCAACTTCCCAGGGCTGCAGGGCCCCGCTGATGTCAGAGGGGTTGGCCCCACGCAGGGGCTCCTGGTCCTACCAAAGAAAAAGAGAGAGGCACGGAAAGGTTCTGCCACAGCCACCAATGCATCATGCATTCACACTCTCCACGCACTCCCCGTCCTCCCTCTGCTCTGATGATTTAAGTGCCATAAGCAGGCTGGTAAACAGTATTAATAATATCAAGAGCTGGATGTCATTTACAACATGATGAAAATAAAATGGAAATACTAGTTGTACATCCTCAAAAGCAGAGACAGATCATCCATTCATACTGAGATTCTCTGTCTCTAGAGTACAGTGAGCAGGAACCTTGGAGTCATCCGTGATGCTGACCTCAGCTTTGAACAACATAGTGCTATAACTAGGACAGCTTTCTATCACATAAGGAATATATGAAAAGTTAGAGGTTTTATATCTCAAGCTGACTCTGAAAAACTGGTCTATGTATTTATCACCAGTAGACTGGATTACTCCAATGCCCTTTTTGCTCAACTACTAAAACAGTCTGTCTCAAGGCTGCAGCTTTTTTTAGAATGCAGCAGCCAGAGTCCTTACACAAACTGTAAATATGAACATATTACCTAAGTCCTGAAATTTCTTCATTTGCTTACAGTACAACAGAGAATTGACTTCAATATCCTACTGCTAGTCAATGAAGCATTTGGCTCCCTGATATATTATAGACCTGCTAATGACATATTACTGGCCTGCTCACTGACTATAGTCCAGCTAGATCCATCGGGTCACCTTGGTAGTCATCTTCTGACTGTAGGTCTTCAGAAGGCACCTGAAAATCAGCCTCTACTTTTTCTATACATAAAATAAATGTTTTTTCCCCAGGTATATGACTGATGTATACATGTGTGATTCTTTTATGTATCTATGTTTGAATGTACACTGCTGTTTGGAAGCATTTCTCCGTGAAGAGATACATGTCTTCAACTGAGTTACCGTTACTGCAACGGGGATCTTTAATGTTCTCCTTTTAAATTAATGCATTTACATTAGCAAACTAGAAGGAAGTACTACTACATTAACAAGTTTTAATATGTATATGTTTATCAATGAGTCAGTCTGTTCAGTCTGACCGTCCTGAAAGAGAGATGCCTCCTCTGTTGCACTTCCGGAGGTTTCTTACATTTTTTTCCCCCAGTTGTTAAAATTATTATGTGGATATGAATTTTCACTGTGTATGAAATGTGCTCTATAAATAACTTGACTTGATTTCTCTTCATGCAGGTGACAAAGGCAGGGTGCTGGATAACTCCTCTACATACATCTACATAAAGCAATGTAAATGTATTTCTCTATTTTAGCTTTCCATACAGGCTAAAAATTAGTTTTTCTCTGAGTTGTGTGTATGGGGAAAACCTTTCTATAGAAATCCTTATTAGGGGAATTACCTATTTCACTTTCTATTTACATTTTCATGTGGTGAGGGGTAAAAACTGAAATGTCCAACACCTAGTGTGGATATAATGTATGCTGTTTTGTAATAAAACAGTGTTTCAGAACTTAGCCACCTTAATGCAGACATGGTTTTTGACGCCAGAGTCCTCAGAGATGGTGTCTGTGCAGGCTGGGTAAATATGCTTTTGCCTAACCTTTTGACATTTGATTGATGAGAGAATCCCTTATGAAAAAGAAGAATATTTAAGCATACCATTTGTATACTTTTTTAAACTAAAAATAAGCAAGTATTCTTTCAGTTTACTTTTTGTGTATTTGTCAGAGGTAAACTAAAAGGTTGGCCAATTTAGTCCCTAGAATTATCAGAATAGTATACTAGAAGTACATAGAAGTATACTTACTATATGTATGTATACTTAAATTATACTTAAGTATGCTTAATAAAATAAACTACCTTTTTGTAAGGGATGACATCAATGTCGAAGAGGTTCTCTTGGTGTAAAGCACCAAATGTCAAGTAGAATGAGAAAATTCACTTTCATTAAATGATCCAAACCAAATGTTGATATTGAAAAGTGCTCTGCTGGCACATGCTGTGCTGCATTCAATGTTCTTAGGACTTGATTAAAAGTCTGCTATAGCCAACCATTCATCTGTGTCAAAACAAGTGAGGGGATTGAATTGCATTTATATGAGTAAAAGCTTTTTATTCTGCTAACATGGATTTTCTTGTCTCAGTGAATCAAATGAAAGGATCCCCAGACTGACCCCTGTTTCTATTCAGTCATACTAGATTGCCTCTAACTCCTTTCAACGCGTCCAAAGCAGTGCATTACAATGTACAGCAAATGTCATGCGGAGACTATTGACATACAGATACCACCAACTGATTAAAGCCCAGCTTGCTCATTCACATGCAATTTCTAATCACTTTAATGCTCCAGGAATCAGTGAGGAGGAATGAATTCTCTTAGGTGTTTGTGAGTGAACACACTGGAGCATCTTGCAATTGTCTTTCTCATCTCCCTACTCAACCCGTGGAGTCTTTAGAGAGGTTCGGAAAGGACATGGTTGTCCATTATGCTTTCATCCGAGGCTGTACCCCAAGAAATCAATATAAGGACTGCAATTCAGTCATCAGGGCAGGCACACTGCTGTATACAGAGATCATGGGAAATGCATTTCAGGTGTCTTCCTGCTCCCTCACATGGCATGCAGGCCTGTCTCCCTGAGGCCAGGGGGAAACGACAGTACTTAGTGTTTGCGTTATAAACTACTTAAGACTTTGGGAAAACATGTTGGACTGGTCCAATTAAGAAAGTAATGACTTTACAGAGGGTATTTATGGCACAAAAGTCTGGAGACATGCAGGGTCAACCCTAAAGGAGTTAAAGCATGAGGTCTGAAGAATTGAGGTCTGCTTGGTTTTACTTGTGTCGCTCTCCCTTTTCTTTTCCTTCTTAGAACTACATTTTCTCTTTTAAGGCAGAACACTAAAACATATGACCTGAATCTGAACAGCTGAACAAATAAATGGAAATGCTGGTTTCCTAAACTTGGAACTGTTTTTGTTGCATTGCATTGTTTTGACAGCAGTCCACCTAATATTTTTAATATAATTATGGATTTATTTATCAAAGATTATAAGCCCAAATTGTCCACTAGAAACATCTATTACAGTTAACATTCTGACATCAGCATCAACTTTATTCTAAATTACTTAGTTGTCTACACACAGAATTTTTAATACAAGAAGGGATTATTGTCATTTCTTATTTTGGTGCATTGGTTTACATAATCCAGCTAAACTTTGTTTTACATTATCATACTTATTAGAAATGATCAAACCTAAAAAAATAAGTTAAAATATGTAAACACTGATACATTAAAATTAAATGTCTTTATTGTCATTGTACAGGCACAACAAAATTAAAAATTCAGTCCCTAAGGTGCAGTGGACAGAAACAAATAAATAAGATAAATAAAAGGACAGCACCAAAAACACCACATTACATTAATATATATGATATTGCACTTGGGTATAATATTTATAATAATAATGCACATGAGTATCTCACTTTATTTATTTTCCCAGTGTTTACGGCTATTATGGCTTTGGTGCAGAAGCCGTTCTTAAGTCTGTTAGTCTGAGTTTTCAGTTCTCTAAATCATCTGCCTGAGGGCAACAGCTCAGAAACAGAATGACCAGGGTGAGACGAGTCTTCAAGAATATTCTGGGCCTTCCAAAGGGAAATGTAGACATGCTCCTGCAAGGGGAGGGGGCAGCCGGTGGTCTTATTTGACACTAAGGCAAACACAAATATTCACACAGTACTTAATTTGCAATACACATGGAAAGATTTGAGTCAGCAGAATTGATGAAATCTGGAAGGCCTTTTAGAGCATAGTCACTTTAACCTTTGAGTTTTTGTCAGCGCTTTCAGCCACACCTAAACCCACTTTTAATTATGGCAAAACACTCATCCGCCCAACCTCCATGAACACTGACAGGATAGAACAATGTTCAGACACACCAAGTCAAACCTACCACACACACCCTAAAACTTCATCAAAGCATCTCTGCATGAATAAGAAGAGAATGATTATGCCAAAGCGGTAAAGGGGACTTCAGATTTAGAAGAAATCTATTTTAATTTTAATTCATTGTAGTCTTGAGCAGAAATGTCCCACTTGTTTCTTACATACTTATGATAATAGGATATTGTTTTTGTAGCTTTGTTAGTATGAAGTATGATTATTTTCTCTAAACATCTTAAGACAATAGACATAAATGCAGTGTTTTAGTGTCTTAATCCTCAAAAGTTAGATCAGACATACAGTTCTGTCCTCTTAAATGGACTTAACCCTTGTGGTTATGGGTCCTGACAACTCAAGACCCAACTGGCATGAAAGAAAGAAGGCATGAAATGATGGAGAAGAAGCTCTGTCAATAATGGAAAGTGTTTTGACATCCTGTTTTAAGTAATTATTGGATTTAGATAAGAGGGGAATTCCATCCGATGTGAGGCAAAACAAACAAAACAGGAGATTGTAAATTGTTCCACCAACAGTAGAAGTTCCACTGTAGCCTCAGGGTAAGTGCAGCAAACTCACATTACATCACAGAGGTGACTGCTCATGGAACAATGGAAAAATGCATGTTGGTACAATGCTGCATAACCTTCCTGGGAGGTCAGCATCAGGGCACAAAAATCTTACTGCATATAAGAATTTGTATTTTTAATGCAACAGTTTAAATCTATTGCAAAATAAACAATGAGTAGGTAGGTTAATACATTTAGCCATTAAATGCTTTGTTGCTGACAACAAACTAACTGTGATTCAATTTGTTCCACATCCTCTGCATGTGCTTGTTCTTTAATTAGAAATGTTACAGCAGAATGTAACATGTAATCATTCCCTGGGAGTCTTTTTCCAGATGCAGGTGGAAACAAATGCTGCTTGTGTTAAAGAAAATCCTGGGCTGTAACATACCATACATAGATGCACTGGCTGGCATATGTGGAACTCAGAAAAAACTTGTATTTCAACGAGTAGTGTCCACAAGCAGCACATTCATGTCAAAATAAAATGTGGATGTTTCTGCAGCGCAAGATATACTGTATATGTCTAATATAATAATGTAGAGGAAACACAAATGACAATGAAGGCTGAATTCGAGTGGCTGAGCATGTTCACACATGCATTCAGAACTTTCTATTGTGTGAGTTTTGGTTCCGTGTGCTTGACTTATCTTTGAGATGTGTGTAAAACTTCATTTGACCACTTGTGACATAATGAACATAGTTTAGAAAGGCACACCCTTGCATGTGTTATCTTACAATTCTCACTAAAGGAAATATCAGGTAGAAATAATCCATGAAGTTCAAAGAGCACTCTGTAGATCTGTGCCATTAAACTTAGGAAAGGTATGGATCATGGCAAGGGTATAAAACCATTTCTAAGGATCACAGTGGCCACATTAATTGTGAAATGGGGAAAGTTTGGAACCACAATTCTTCCCAGAGCTGACCCTCTGTCCAAACCAAGAAAGCAAACAAGAGAACAAGAGCAAACAAGAGCATTTACTGTAACACAGCATAACTTTAATAATCCTCTCCAGAGATGGGGGTATTGGAGCGATGAGCATCTCAGCAGCTCTCCATCGGTGGATAGGTAGAAGCCACTTTGTGTGACTGTCTGTGCAGAGCTTATTAAAAACCAATGTCTAACTTCTCTCTGCCATCCCTGCAATGAAGCATGGTAGAGGCAACACCATGCAACAGTTTGACAGCCACACGTCAACAATAAAATTCATGTAGATGTGATTCTGGTCACAAGATGTATACATCCCTTTGTTTAGAGCTTTGTTTTGGTCTCCACCAACACTTCTGGGACAAATTCTTAGTTACCATATATTTCACTCTGTTCACCAGCTTATTACTAATGGTGATTAACATTTCTTGTTGGGCTGGTGACTTAGAGACAAATATGCAGGATAAATCAATGATGTACATGTGATTAGTAAATTTTGCACTCTCTTGTCCTTTGACATGATTTTCTGTCCTTTTCTACTTATCCTGTTTAAACTGTTTGTCTTTTTGTCTTTGGTAATCTATCTTGTCTTCTAGGACCAGATGAGCATTTATCTCCAGTCTGCCACAGAGAGTGAGACAGAGTGCACTCCCTGACCTTTGACCTTGTGTGTACAGTCTGAAAGGACGTTAGTGATAATGACACCTCTTCAGACATCACAAGAAATCACTGCTCAGTTACCCACAGACATTATTCTTTATATTTGAAGCAGACCTCAAAGTCATCCCTCTAAATACTTAAACATGCTGTAAGCAAACGTGCTAACCCTTTCCTTTCATCACACTTAAACTATCTGGTCCATAAAAGGTCCAGTATCTGTCTCTCCATCAGTTAACTTTGGCATCTGTCTGAAACACCTCAATTTGTCTTCCTTATCCCTAAGGACCTGTGTTGTGGTTTTGTGTTTATGGAGAGACTATGGCTTTACAACTCCCAGGAAGCATTCCCAGGTTTAGTGATGCACATCAGTCAGTGCATGTAGCCAGATTTTCAGCCAAAGACAATATGTTTAACCAAGTCACCGAGGTAGTGTTCAATAGAGAGGTATACAGATTAAATTTGCAATAAAAAAAAATCATTTATCTGCAACTGTTATCATGTCATAAGATTGGAAAAATTGACAGCTGTAGTGACATACTGTGGCTAAGCCGTATTGGGTTTGGTAAATGGTACGTTGTCCCGGTAGTCCAGGAGATCCAGGAGGTCTACTTGAAATGTGAAGTTATTTGGAGCTCTGAGCTCCTGTTTTTCATCTGACTTTGCCTTCCTATCTTGCTCCTCTTCTGGCTGTAAGAGATGCAGAGGAAAGTAGGTGAACAGGGCACCACAGAGTGCTAACAGTAATATCTCCATTCAAATCTTATAGCATCTTTAGTCTATCAACAACAGACTCTGTGTAACATGCGAGATTTAAGGGTTTAGGATGAATGTGACAGTGTGTATATGTGTGCATACTGGGTGTGGGGCAGTTAGCAGTGAGATCGAGGGGTGCATGCTGGACAAACACTCAAGGTGATCTGTCAGTAATAGAAAGGAAATGACTGGCGATAATCTTAGTTCAGCTATACTTTGGAATTTTAGTGAATGGGTCCAGTGTCGGGTGTTGAAACAGCTTCTGCAAACAACTGCAAAACCCCATACTTTAACAACCTTTGAAGAACTGTTAGTATGTTACAAGCATTTTAAGACACATGTTTACCCTTTGCATCTTGTGATTATGGGAAATAATAGAACATACTTTTTACCCTGTGCATTTTGCATAAAGTAAATATTTAATTGCAAATTATTGTAGTTGACGCTTTGTATGTGTTTTTTAAATATTTATGCGCACACATCCACATCTAAATATGGCAGCAAAATATGCAACAATTAAAGAATACTTTCAAATCAGTAACAATATGATACCTGATACATGAACCATAAAATATTTTTTAAATTGTATATAACTGGGTTTAATATAATTGCTACATCCTTACTAATATATCCTACCAAGTAACACAGTGCCCACACAGTATGTATTGTTAAAATAATTTGCAGCTCAGTTAGCCTTGTAAAGGGTTTGTTTCTCTTCCAGTGACTGCAGTAATGATAATCTAAGACCTGCAATCTGTGGAACTCAGTTTCCCAACAGTGCCACAGTCTATACTTGCAGCTCTCTCCACTGACTCGGCCTGACACTTGTCTTCAGCAAGCACTTCTGCCTCTGCTTTTGATCTACTCTTCAATTACAGCATGTAGCAATCATCTCCACATCCAAAAGATGGTGACTGAAGTTAAAAGGATTCACACTGATAATTTACCAACACACTCGACTATGTTGGGCAGCCGCATTTCAATAAGATGAGCTTACAGGGAGTTTACAACTTTGTTATTTTTGATCCTTTAATTTCTAATTGTAGATATGTATTTTTCCAGTTAATTCCATGCCATACAGTAGTGACTGCACCGGGATACATACTGTAAGAGGCAGAACAATAAGGTTTTGTGTGCTTTGGTTTACGATGACATCCTCAGATTTACATGACAGCTAGGAACTCGGAAATGGGGCCCTGAAAATCCAAAGCCTTCCGTTATGTGCAGGTTTTTCCAGAGGTAAAAAAGCATGGGTGACTTGTTGACTCTGTTTACTCAAGTTTATTCCTGAGGGAAATACTAGAGGTTGTAAAGACACACATGCATGTACAATACAAGGACGTATTTGTAGGTATTGCTGAGGAAATATTTGATCCTGCTAAAGGTCCCCACATTTCTACTTTTGAAGTTTCATTATCAAGTTGGTTTAGACAAACTGTTTATTTAAAAGCCAGATCTTATAATCCGCTCAGACTCCAATGCCTATTTTAATTAATATTCTTTGGAGTCAGTATGTGACATAAGAAATGTGATTAAATTTGATTAAAAGTGTACCTACTGTGCATTTCCATCTCATTCTCATTCTACAGCATCAGACAATGATGCCACAGAGACATTTTGGCATCTTATACCAGTATTTGACTTAAATTTGTCTGGGACTTGATCACTGCACAAATCTATAATAGGACTCTCCTTCCTTCCTTCCATTCCTTCCATTCCTTCCATTCCTTCCTTCCTTCCTTCCTTCCTTCAACGCAAAGATTGTGGGAACTTGTTTAGATGTTATTCAGGTCTCAGAAAGGTAAAATCATATTTTTATGTGACTTCAAAGTAAAATGCCTACATTTGCCTAAGTTGATCCTGCAGTGTGGCTACTCCGCACTTTTTCCATCATCATAAATACAGTACAACGCCCTGCTCAGGGTGGGGTTTGCATAGTGGCTCATCTTTGGAGGAGTTGAGGATAATATAATATAATTTGCTATCTAATTTACACATTCTTTTTGATCATTATTAATTATAGTGCAAGCACAGACATACTATCTCTCTCTATTATCCGTCTTAAAGTTTTACTCATATAGACTTGGACTGCAGATTGGACTTTTTTTGACTCAGACTTGACTAGTCCTTGACTAGACCTGCCTTGTACACTACAAAGGTGGACTTATAAATAGCCCTATGCTAAGTGGGGAGTGAGAGCAGGCTAGCATTTCCTAGGTTTTAATGTGAAAATGTTTACATTTCCCAACTATGTTTTACAGCACTTTAACTTTTCTAAAGCTAAAGCTAGCTCTAAAAAGTGTTTGAATTAGTGAGCTTGAAGAGTCATTCTTGACCTTAACACTGATCTGTGATCAACTGTTCCACAACCGCAATTCCAAAAAAGTAGGGACGCTGTGTTAAAGCTGCATAAAACAACATGCAGTAATATGCAAATCTGATAAAACCATTTTATTCACAACAGAATATATTTGAACACATTTCAAATGTACCATTTTTATTTTTTTAACAGTAAGTGGTGCTAGAAAAGAGGAGCTGGAAGAATATTTTGCAACTAATCATGTTAACTGGCAACAGGCCTGTAGGTGAAGATCTTAGAGAGTCAAAGACTCTCAGAAGTAAAAATTGAGCAGAGGTTTCACCAATCTATCAATTATCAAACCATTTCAGAATAATGTTGCTCAATGTCAGATTGCAAAGACATTGATTAATTTCATGTCTGTGAAAACAGTTCACCGTGCCATCCAATAATGCAGGTTAAAGCTCTATCATGCAAACACAAAGTTATACATGAAGATTATCCAGCTAGCTGCTCTCTTTTCTGGGCTAAAGCTCGTTTAAGTGGACAACTGTCCTGTGACTAGTTCACAAAAAATGACAATCCTATACTGCTGAACTGCAGTCACAAATGTGTTTTTGTGGGGAGCATAATTTTATTAATTTTAACTATATTTTCTGTTAACGTATTGATCATATATCACAAATATATTAATGCTTAACAAATCAATTACAGTTTTTCCTTTCTTTTGCCAGAAAATTCTCAATATTGATGCAACTGTTGCTCCCTAAAACTGACCTCTCCTTTTACACATGCACTGGACTCCGGACTTTCTCCAGACTTTACTCAAGTGAGCTGCATGTGTGAACGCAAACATCCGAGTTAACCCACATGTTACACATTACTCAGACTTTTTCCTGCCAGCCCCCTAGTACAAAGTCCATGTTAGACTAGGTATGAACACAGCCAGTTTATCTCTGGGAAATCACAGCGAGAGAGTGGACATTTCTGCTCAGCACAGCATCATAAAATATAAAAAAAAAATATTTATCATGCTTTCTGCTGTTTGCTCATTTCTTTACTTCATGAAACTGAGGTAACAAACAAAACGCATTGTTTCCAAACATGTGATTGGCTCTACTTCAGTGCTGTAAACAAAAATCATCTGATTTCCACAGTGAAATTCTTGTGTCACATCGTGTGTCCTTTACTCTTTACACTGAAATCAAGGAGACTATTTCCCAAAATGTGAACGCATTTCAAATGGAGTATGTCCGAGCAGGTGCTGCCTTTTAGAAAATGCAACTCTGAATAAAGTCCGAGACCACAGCTCTGGGTCTTCTTCTCCTTTTTTTGGTTTCTCTCCCTGCCATTCTTTTCAAGTTGTACTGCACTCAGCTGTATTGATCAGTGTTTTTGATAATATTTTCTATAGATTTCAATGCGGTTGCAGCAGAAATGCAAATCTTTTCAATCATTCTGTTTTTATTGCATTTTTCACAGTTTTGAACAAAGTATGTTAGCATTTGAAAAAATGTGCTGCAACAGTCTAGTGTTTTGCAGGGGATGGTCTCTGACTGAGAAAGGAGTTCATTAATTTTGGTAACTGTGGTCACTGAATGCATTTTGTGTGGAAACAGTGAAAAGCGATTCACAGTTTGCGACACATGAACTTCTGCTTTACTGATTGTGTGAAGACTTTTGACAATGTGACTTCAGTATTGACCAATGCTTGTTAGCAAATGAAATGTCCACAGGTAACAATTTTTTGCCTGCCAAATATCAGAACTACAACATCCAATCTTGCAGTACAACATCCTAATATATGACTCTAACTTGGGTTAGGGTCAGGGACAGATTGTGGGCTGAGTTAATAGAAAAAAAATCTTCACACACAACATCTGCATTTAAATATAAACACAAACCTGTCTCCAACCATCTCCTTATGACTCACTTTCACCTAATATATGTGATTTAATTAATTCACATAATATAATGATTACATTCACTACAAAAACATAATCACTATTGCAGTTTAGTTGTACAGAAACATAGTTTTCAGGAGACAGGGTTGGAAATGTGATAACTTTTTTGAAAACCATGGGTGCAGAATCCTCTGGACTGAAGGAAACAGGGACCTTCTGTCTTGTTATCAGTGCTCAGTTTAAAAGCCTGCATCTCTGATTGTATGGGGGTGCATTAGTGCTTATGAAATCGGCACTGTGTACATTTAGAGAGTCACCATCAATACTGAAAGATATATACAGGTTTTGCTCCCATCCAGACAACGTCTTTTTCAAGGGAGGTCTTGCTTATTTCAGCAGAACAATGCAAAACCACATACTGCATCTAAAAAAACAGCACAGGCTTTGAAGTAGAAGAGCCAGCTGAACTGACCTGCCTGCAGTCCAGACCTTTCACCAATTGAAAATATTTTCACATCCTGAAATGCAAAATACAACAAAAAAGACCCAGGAATGCTGAACAGTTAAAATACTATATCAGGCAATAATGGGACAATATTCCTCTGCCAGAACAGCAGCTACTGTTCTCCTCAGAAGACGTGGGGTGGTCTTTTGGATGTACGGATGATGAGATTGTTTTATCTGAACGGGTCCTCACAGAGTCAGGCAGACACAGGCCTGGCTTACTATACCAGTGAGGACCAGTACAGAACTGTTGGGTTCACTTCAGACTGTGAGTGTGTGTGTGTGAGTAGAACCAGGAGAATTTTTCACTAGTTTTACAGCAGAACTGTTTCTTGACTAGAGGATGTGTCTACATTAAACCAAGGAGTTTTCGGGGCAGTTTGTACAGGTTTGAACGTTTATAGACAGACATACACCCACACATGGGCTCAGAGGTACGTCAGCAAACACGAAAGGCAGGCAGGAGAACAGCCTAGACCATTTGTATAAGGGAGGCTATGAGTGCAAAATTTCAGCCAGGGTCGAAACAAGGATCTGCTCGCTTTTTCAGCAATTTACAGACACATCCAGGGGCCTGTTTCTCCCAAAAGGAGTATAGTATAGTACATACTCTGAGTTTAAACTTTTCTATGTTTATTCTAGGTTCTATTAAGAATAAAATGTGCGTTTATGAGATTTGCAAATCATTGCCAATGAGCCTTAAGTTTAAATATTTTTCTACACGTTGCACTTAGTTTTTAACTTAGCTAAAGGTTACACTACATGTGCTGTTTCTATCAAAATATCAGATGAGTAGGCTAACAATTTTCATGATAGAGGGCACCATCATCTGAAGACCATTTATTCCCACTCCTCTCACACACATAACCATTCTGCCCACCATTGTTTTGTTTAATTCGACCATATAAAGTCTGTGGTGGATGTGGTTAATCCTCCATATCATCCACAGCCACCATTATTCTAAGCCATTCTTATTTATAGTCCACTAAACATTGCCGCTAACAGTTTTTACCATGGATAAAGGATAAATTCTGTGGTATTAGGATGACTCAGTGTTTTAGGTGTGCTTTCTAAGAGCGCGCTGGGCGTTAATCAATGCACAGAACAAAAAGGCTTTGTGTTGCATACCCTGGGGGCTGAACACCCAAAACCATTGGTATAATGAATAGAAACTCATTTTTGAGCTTCTGATGGGCAATTAAGAGATTTATGACTTGACCACAAAGAGAAAACCATCGTGAGCTACTTAGGAGCTGATTTGGATACTAATATTTATTTTGAATGTCTGTAATTTATTGTAATGGACCAAGCAAGTTTTAACAGAGAAGGCTGCTGAAAGGCAGCATGTACTGTACATATTTTGTCCACCAACTGATTTAATGTTTCAGATTTGTTTTCTACGACTTTGTGCTGATACAAACAGGGCTCTACTTTGAACTAAATTATTTCTGGATGATTTCATGTGAATTAGTATTGGACACTGTATTTGTTTTACATGTTATTGCAGCCACCAAAGAGCACACAGGCAAACCTTACAAAAGGCTACAGTATACGCCGTATCATCCCCTTTGTTTCTTTTCTTTACTGTTTTCTCTGTGTAGCCTTAACATCATCGGTCAATATGTCCTGACATGTTTTCAAGAAGAAGTGAAGAACAACTAAGGTGGGTCATTGTTTTATAGTCTCAAGAATTAACCACCTGTGGTTGTGGCCTTTTGTCATCTGTGAGCTGAGCATATTGTCAAGCCCACAAAGCTGATGTCTAGGCCTGCTTTGAGGTTTCAGGAAGTCATTGTAAGACAACCACTGCACTTCAGTCACCCTTGGCCTATTTATCCAACTAGACTTGTATTCTTAAGTGTATTACATAACAATACAAGAGAAAACTTACAATAGCGAGATCAGAAAAAAACAAAAAACAAATTATGAATTTCTAAAACATTAAAAAATCAGATTAACTCAGCAGATTAGTATCTCGGCCCATCTGGTGTTGAAATACTCTTCACTTCTTTATATATCACAAAGAAAGTTCCTCTCAAGTTCTTTGGTATTCTTCTTGGAGACACAAAAAAAATTGAAAGGAGACCAACTCAGATGTCACTGACCCGACCCTTGACTTTTCAATGAAATAGAGGAAATCTATCAAGTTTCTTCTCAGAATCAAAAGATAAATAAAACAAGTCTTTTTTTCTTTGTTTCCTTCCACTCATCTGTGTAATGAGGTTCCCACTTGCTGCTTAATGACAGGGGAATGTTAATGTTAGCATTTGCAGCTCATGTGTTGTTGGGCTCTTTGAGACCATGGATTAGTACTGATGAACGTTGGATTACAGGGTTCCTGCTGGGATGTCAAAAGGGCCATGCTGGCTCCTTTCACCTCAGCCCTAAGTGGAGCAAAGCATCAGGCACAGGGCAACATCAATAACTTCCTTCAAGAAGATCAGAAAACCTATTCAGCATTCAGGGTCATTATGACCATTGCTAAGAATTTCTTTCCAGTTATTTCTTGCCGAGCCAACACAAATTTTTTTTGGCCCCGATTAACATCTGGGGCCAAACAGGAAGTTATAGGCTCAACAAAAGTCACTGTTCATGCCAGAACTTTGATCACAGGTAAGTGAGGCTCTGTGTATAATATCATTGTAAACTAGAACCAAGCGCATATTTGAAAGAAGGACGCTACAAACGCTACTGTTGGTTGGAGGAAAATGGTCAAGATAATGAAATTTCTCAAGAGTTTCTCATTTCCAGACTTTTAGAACAACTGACTCCTGGACAAACCATGATACCAAGGACCACAATGGAAATTCAGAAAGGACATTGTTGTGTTATACATCTGGCAATATGTGAGATGTTGTCCTTCTGTCAAAGAAACTAAACTAAAATGACAAACATGCATGAACTCTGCCTCTGTCTCGTGCATATTATACAATGAATGTATTACCACAAGTTTGTGCCCACGTTAAATTTGAGTGCTTGCCTGCACAGCTCTGCAATGTATGACTAGCCCTTTGCCACACAGCCAAGGATACACCCTTCTAACAAGTAGCCTTCAAGCAGTGGAGATTTCAGGGAAGGGTGTTCTTGTTGTTCCCATGCTGGTGCGCTCTGCTGGACAGATAATTTTGGGATCATGGCCAAAGATTTTTGAGGAAATATGAGCCAGGTGAGGGGAGGGCAGCATCTTGCAATCAGACAGTGCTGATGACCACTCAAGTGCAATGTAACAGTGAGCTGCCACTGAAGATACTGCGAGGA
>OMLM01005771.1:229634-250835 GCA_900302695.1 Helostoma temminkii | reverse complement strand
AGACAAAGAGTTCTGATGAGCTGTGTGTGTGTGTGTGTGTGTGTGTGTGTGTGTGTGTGTGTGTGTGTGTGTGTGTGTAAACTATACTAATACTAAATGAAAAGTAAGGAGGCATTTACAATCTACTCTTCATAAGAGTAGATAAATACAAAAGTGACTTTATTTTCTGGCTGGCAGGAGTCATACAACCTCACCTTAAATATACCACTAACATTTGTAAATTTAACAAAAATACATAATTTAAGATATTCATGTTTCATCCCTATCCAAGTGTGCTTAATGTTAACCACCTCAGTAATTATGAACAGCTGCAGACCACTACTGCCCTCTACAGTATGTGCTCTCACTTCTGCAAAATCACCATTACAGAACCATTCTGCAGTGTGGTAGGGCTCTTAGGTTTAGAAATCATGGCACTAAAACACATTCTAATACAAACACTAATAATGCTGTTTGCTTCCTGGGTTTTTTTGTTTTTTTTTAGAAAATACACTAAATTAGATCAACAGTGCCCCAGTTAAAGAGGAGAGTCCCTGCAGCTAACTCTCAATGTCCATCAATGGCACATTACTAAAGGCTTTGCATGGACAAGCAGTGGGCATACAGACATACACTGAAGCTCCTCTATTCGATCCTGATGCTTTGCCCATACCCCCTGTTGCTCCCTTCTGTCTCCCTAAGTGGGTCCTCCCATTCAATTGGTTCATTTGAATTCCAACGTGGGAGACCTCTGATGAGCCTGGTGAACTGTTACGCTATGCGACAGGACTGCTAATTAATCACTGCAGCTGTACACATTGCCTCTGTGGTGTTGACTTGTGAACATACACTAAATCTTGTAGTTTTTGTCTGATGACCTGAATGCACCTCTCTGGAGTCAGTGATTCAAAGCAACGCAGATATAAAGAACATCCATATTTGCCCATTGTGTCGTGTCTGGTATTATCATGATACTTAAGTCACAAGATATGAATCGTACCTTATGTTTTTATCAAGGTCTAATGTAATCTATTATCTCATCCTCCATAATTGTCCTCAGCCTCCCCTTGAAAAGTTGAATTTACCTTACAGTGCAATGTTTTTTGAAACATTGCCAGAACAACACTTGCCTCACACAGTTGTAATAATGTTACATGAGTGGCACAAACTGAGGCTAACAACCTTCCTATGTATCCTTCTTTTTCCACTGCTAGCTCTCATCTCCCAGCCCCTTGTTTACCATGAGGGTTTTCCTCTACATCATATGACTTCCTCTGATCACTTCCTCAACCCGCAGGGTTTCTCCCCAGTGATTTAAGCCACTCTGGCACTTCTCCTGCCTCTGCCCTTGTTCCCAAACGGCAGGGGACCTCCCTTTCTGCTTTCTCTTGCAAGTTTCCTCCCTCGTTCACCTTTTCCCTCACTGTCCAGGCCTTTTATCCTCCTGCGTTCTTCCTTTCTCGTTGTTATTGTGTGCCCTCTGCTCTACTGTATGTCTTCTGTTGGTTTGTCTTTTTTTTAACTTTTCTGTTTTGTGCTTTCATTTTTCTTACTGTCATGCTTTTCTTCCTCTCTCCTCCCTCCTTTCTCCTCCGCTACCTCCTCGCTAACCACATGGGAGCCCAGAGTCTGGCCTTGCTCCCTGTCTCTGCGTGTGAACAGTGTGCAGATCCTGCCATTAAGGTTAGAAGAGGCATGCAGGAGACTGACACTTCAAAGAATCTCCTGCACACAGGTGTGAGGACTAGCCCACACCAGAAGATGCAATGACATAGGTACACACATACAGACACACAAAATGCATTAATCTGTGAGCCTTGTGGTTGCATGTCCCCATCAAATGTGAAACTCCTTTGAAGGCACCACACAACCTCTCTACATATGACACCAACATTACACCTAAATCTCATCTCTTTAGGCTTGTGTTGACCACAATACAGCAAATAGCACACACAAATAAGAGTAGAGTTGCAGATACACTTCACCACTTAACAGGCAAACACTCAATGCACCCACATACATACACATACACTGGTAAATTCATGATTATGTGTCTTTGAAATTTGATTTCAAACATCAGGACTAAAGAGAATCCAAGAGCTTGGTAAACACAGTTGCAGTAATTGCTCTTATTATGCTGTACTATATAAAATAACTTAATGGTTGCTTGTTTACATGTGGTCAAGACTCCTTTTTATATAAACCAGACCATGTGCATGGATTGTCAGCAGATATAAAAAGTCCATTAAAGAAAAAAAAAGTCTGTCTTAGGTAACGACTCATTAGAGCATTACAAATAAGATTTTGTTATTTATATCATGCTTTGTGTCATCCACTTAGCCTAAAAACATAAAAAGGCCTGCGTGTGACAATGGACTCTCTCAGCTTAGATCATCTTGTGAGTATCATTTTTATGAGGATGAAGTGAAATGATGCTCAGCTGTGAAAAATTATACAAAAGTGGCTTGTCATCATCAGCGCTCATCAAAATCAAAAGAATTGGTTTTGCCTGTGCTGTGGGTCATGCTTGTTGTTTCATTAGTGACAACCACATGCTTTGGGTCAGTGTTTCCACAAACTTCATTCTGTGGAAAACAACAATCGCATGTACCTATAAGTTTTCATCGGTTTTTAATTTCTGGTAGAATTTTTGTTTTCTTTTTATGTGTAGCTTCAAATACTTTCCAGATGACTTTGGGTACTCTTGGATGATTTCTTACATCAGAATTTCTTTTGTCATATTACAATAATTTAGCAGACACTTGTGCCCAAAGTAATTCACAATACAGTATGTGCATTCAATCTGCATAAGAACAAAAGATAGATGCTATAACCAATAATGACTTCTAATGACTGAGGTCAACAGAAACTCAAATTAAATTATGTGTATTTCAGTCTGTGGTCAAAGTGGTGGACATCGATGATGATTTGTTAAACACATTCATGTACCGTTCAGGATATACTGAAATGACTTTAATTATCTTCTAACTTTTCCTTTAGCAAAGGTCAAGTTAACGTTTCTATTTGTTTACAGCCAAATGCATGCAAAAATAAAACCATCACTTTTACATTGTGTTTAGTGCTAATTAACAAATGTTAGGACCCATATGGTAAATATTACACGTGCTAAACATTTACACATTCACACTGTCAATGCATTGTAATGAGCATACACACAGAACTATTTGGCTCGCTGTTTGGCTGCAATGTTCAAGTCTTGTTTCATGTGCTTGTTTTAGTTTTAGTATTTGATTTTAATTGCGATTCCACTAAAATAAAATGTTTTCTCAGGCTTAGTGTTTGAAGTGCAATAACTCACCGCTCCACTCATCCAGCGAGACAGCCGGGCCTGCCAATCCACATGGAAGTGATCAGAATTCTACAGGCATAGTGTAAATAGCAGCTAGACTAACACACCATAAACAGACCATGTATTGGTAGTAGACATGGAAAGAAACTTCAACTCTGACTACACTCTGCCTTCATTTGTTTGCCAGTTTTATTTGACACAGATTGTGTGTGATGAGTTTGTTTCATCAAGCTTTAAGGTTTAAATGAGAAAAGGTTCTATAGATATTTTACTTTTCCAGCACAATCAGCGGTTGTAGTTGAACCACATGCCTGCAACTACAGCAAGTTAATGTTAAATGTTTCTAATTAGGCAGCCAGACTGATAAAACAGGTCAAGACTGCTCACAGAAAGAGAGTAGAAAAGCAAAATGGTAATAGAAAACAAACGGCTGGATGCAAAGAAAGACTGATATCTGCAAATGCTTTAAATTTAGGACTATAATCTCTCACACAAACACACATTTGCTAATAATGTATTGTCTCAAGCACACCTGATGTAACTGAACAAAGGCTTGATAGCACACAGAGATACAAAACACCAATTAACTGAAGTAGATAGGGGTTTGTTGAGTGTTATGTTGGATTGCACAATAGAAATATGTCAAATGAATTGTCAAAAAAATTAAGAGAAGGGATCCTAACCTTTCACACACAATGAAAAGAAAACAAAAAAGATAGTAAAGGCACTGAGTGTTACTAGAGAAACCCTGGAGGTATTGTTCACGCGTTCAAAGTTAAAGGAACACCTGACTATCAAGGTCTGCAATCCGATTTCTGAGGATGTGCCGTTGGAGAAAAATCCTCAACTATAAAAGACCTGCAGCAACATTTGGTACCAACAGTCATATAGGTTTCAGTTTGCACAGTAAAACACATACTAAACACTAAAGGTTTCCACCACTACTGATCTGAAAGCACAAGAAAGGTGGCTCCAATATGCTCAAAATCATATAAGTAAGGCCCTGAGGTTTGAGGAATCTGTTCTGTGGATTTCTTTTGAACGTTTCAGGCCTGTGGATCAGCTGCATGTCTGGAAACACTGAAACCACCCTGCACACAGCGAGTCCTGATGGTGGCTCGATTTTGCTCTGCATTACTTTCTATGGCACTGGAAACCTGCAGTGTGTGGAAGGTAAGATACGTTCATGTATCAGGACATCCTAGAAGAAAACATCATGCCCTCTGTAAGGAGATAGTTTCTGTGTATTTGGACCTTCCAACGTGACAACGGTCTCAAGCAAGCCTCAAAGTCCACCAGGGCTTGGTTGCAGAAGACGTCCTGGAAGGTTTTGGAGCGGTCGTAGAATATCTGGTGGAATTTGAAGAAGCTGGCTGCAGGAATATTAGAAACCCAGGAATATGAGTGAGCTGGACCACTGTCCATGAGGAATGGAAGAGTCCTCAGGAAAGCTGCCAGAAACTGACGTCTGGCTATGGATCACATAGGTCACAACAGCAAACGGTTCACAACGGTTCTCTACTAAGTACTGAAGATGCTCTTCATGAAGGGGTTGAATAATTTTGAGACTACAGGAGTCTGTAAAAATTTGATGTTTGGAAGAACCATTTGAAACTTTTGATGTCTTGAGCTATTGAAATTGTTCTTGTTTTTTCATACCACACAGTTGAAAAAGTCTGTATACTATATGCGAATACATACAGAAACTCAGAATTTATATATATATATATATATATATATCCGGCTGGTTTCACTGAGTTTCTGTTTCATCCACCAGAGGGCATTGTAAGACTAAGAACCAGCAAACAAATACAGACTCTCCTTATGTTTCTGTTTCTGCTCCAAAGGATCTAACAAGAAACTTAACCCAACCATGGTCGTTAAATTCTGTTCTTGCAGACATCTAGATGCCATCTTATAGAGAATGAGTTTTCATTCATTGTAACTGTCTTTTATTTCCGCATTGTAGGTGGAGACTTTTGGTGGGATAGACCTCCAGTGTTACGTTTAGGGAAGTTGCCCAATATCGGAAACACACAATTTTCTGAACTGACAGCAAAATATCAGTTTGTCACTGTCCTGCGTTAACGAAAACACCCAATGTGGGATAATTAACTCTACAAGTTGCATTTCATGTCAGCATAGCTTTCGGATAAAACCCAAATTCAGGTTGTATAATGAGTAATTCCGTAACTTCCGCTACTTACATTCGCAACCTCACTTGCAGTTCACGTCGCAAGTTGGCAGATTTTTTAGATCCTCAAGACAGATGGAAAGATGTTACTGTGTCAATACGGAAGCCGAGCGGGGAGCTGAGGTACTCTCAGCTTCATGTGAGGTTGGTGATGGTGATAAATACTAGTTACTGATGTAGTGTTACTTAGCACAGAGCACTGCTTTAACCCAGTATCACACATCTCTATCCATCCATCAGGAGATTTGAAGGCCTTGTTGCACAGGGGAGAAGTCCCACCATGGAGCTGCTGAATGACTGGGGGACCACCAACAGCACAGTGGGTGAACTTGTTGACATCCTGAAGAGTCATAAGTTACTGGCTGCTGCTGGTGTTCTGCTCCCTGGTATGATTTGTAAAACCAAGCTCTCACAAAAAACATCTACAGTCTACAGTTGTCTTTTATAAATCAGGTCACTGGGTTCACAAACTCGACCCTTCGTTCGTTAATTATTGTTTTACTACATTTATTTATCAAGGAGTAAAGTGTTGTTTGAGTAGCTTTCTGCCTCTCTACCAGATTTAGCTACTTTCTTTCTATCTCTAGTCGCTCAGCTACACACTACAGTGTCATAACATGGGTCACACTATGTTAAATGTCAAGCGATCCCTGGGAATTCAGGTGTAAAACTGGAACAGCAGTGAACATGTAGTTTAGCAACCTGATGCTGATAAAGGTCAGCCAGTACTAATACCACTGACCTTCATAAGTGGCAGTGGAGAACCTGCAAAAACATAATGTCAGCAAGACAAAATCCATCATATTAATCTTGTGTCATTCCATTAAAGGACACTTTCTACACGGGTTTACACGAAATACCACATTGAAATGAAGATTTAACATTCACTTTCTAAAGAAAGTGCTGCAGAACACAACAGGTGACGAAGGGGAGTGCATTTTATGGATGCCACGAACAAAAACAAAGAAATTATAACATAAAACTTATTATAACTACATATTTGTACACAATTTGTCCCTCACTAAAGGTATTCATGGTGGTTTTAATTATATCAAATATCTTTTCCTTTAGTTTGAATGTATGTTTGTTTTTGCTGAACTCAGGCACAGTGGAAGAGGCCACCTCAGCAGAGACACAGCAGGCGGCTCCAGCAGAAGAAACATATCATACCCTTTCAACCAGGCTACTGGAGGAGAGGGAAACACATCTGCCACCTGTCGGCTCTACTCTGCAGACACAGATTCTCCTGGAGGACAATAAACCAGGACAAACAGGTGGTTACAAAAGAGTTAAACAGCATATTAAGCAGAGTTTCATGGCATGTGTTAACACAGTCACTTAGAATGAGGGTGGTATTATCTTGTATATGCAAACAGTTTAGTATTTTGGGATATATGCATAAATGCAAATACATTTATGTTAAATGATCTGTGATAGATAGTGAAGCGTATGACATCTGGTGAAACCTCACCTTCAGATTTGATGTCCTTATTTGCATGTTTTGACTTTTATGGAAATACATGCACTGGCCACTTTATTAGGCACACCTATGCATTTTAATGTAATCCAATACAGAAGCTCTGCCATGAATTTGACTTTTACAAGGTGGTGATTTCTCAGTGTTTAAGTTAAAACTGGCAGTAAGGTAGCAGTTTGTATTATCTTTAGGTGGAAAGGTTGCATTGCAGTATTTCAGTTCATTATTGCATATATATAATATGCAGTGGTCAGATATGTATGTGCAGTCAAGAATTTAAGTATTATGTTTAAAAAAGTATGAAAAATAAAACTAAAGAAATACAACATCTGCAGTTATTAATAGTAAAGTTGCAATACTGTCTGAGTATTCAGTGCATGTGAAGATAAATACTTTATATTTTGTTTTGTACTTTAATCTGTCACAATGAATCATATTTTCTCTATGACAGGCAAGAGACCAGAGAAAGTAGCTAAAACTAGTAGCAAGGCAGAGAGTTTCTCTTTACTTGGGAATATATGAGAATATTGCTTTTTGTATGCTCCCTGACAAAAACTAAGTTTGTGAACCCAGTGAACCTTTTGGATGTAAGTATATAATTGCTTTGAAAATTAATCAAAGATAACAGTTTGACTGTAGATGTTTTTTGTGAGAGTTTGGTTTTACAAATCATACCAGGGAGCAGAACACTAGCAGCAGCCAGTAACTTGTAATGTAATGTAATGTCAACAAGTGCACCCAGTGTGCTCATGGTGGTCACCCAGTCATTCAGCAGTTTCATGGTGGGACTTCTCCCCTGTGCAACATACAAAACATATTTCAAAAAATACTAATATGTTTTGTATGTAAAATAAACTGTAATTTCCATAATTGACCAGCGGTTGGGAGTAACAAGGCTGAAAGCTACCAAAGTTCATGCTACTTATTTATGTGTCCATCATTAGGTTTCTCCAGCTTCTTCTATAATGATCTGATGAGGATTACAGGCAACTTTGATGACCGTCCTATGTCAAATGGTGGCAGCAGACTCGGAGAAGGAGGCTTTGGCATTGTATACAGAGGGTTCCTGAATGGCAAGCCTGTTGCAGTGAAAAAGCTCAATCAAGTAGGTGACAATATTTTCCTGCCAAACTAATACCTTTGCAGATGTTGTAAACCATAACACAAAATATAATTTCATGTAGATGGAGGATATGTCACTGGATGAACTGCGAGTTCAGTTCAATCAGGAGATCCAGACTCTGAAAGTGTAAGTTTCATCTTCTGCATATACCCTTGTATATCCTATCTGTGCTGTTAAGCATTGACACCTCACAAACATATACATTTTATTACTAAAGCAGACAAGTTGTTTTCTGAAGCTGGTGTGTTGAAAAGTGCAGGTATGAACAGCAGAGTGTGGTGGCTAAGGTTGCTGTGTAGCCTTTGGCCATATTGCGTGATCTTACAAAACTACAGGTGAAAACTGGCCTGGCTCAATCTAATGCTAAATAGCTCTACCAAAGCACTTTTTTCTGCATAGATTAAAAATACAATGGATAAAATGTTAAGTACTGAGCTTTAGATGTGTTGTTTCATAGTGAAACAGGCCAGGCCAAGTTCCTGTTCCCAGTATTTATGATGTCTAAGTGTCTTTGTGTCAGACCATTTGATCGTGCCGTAATGTCCATAACTATTAAAAACACACCACACTGCTGCAGTGGCTGACGTGTCTTTCTCAGGAGAAGCATGACTGACCATTTACATGCAGAAATGCAGTTCACTGACCATAAAAAGTGATGGTCATACTCCAGCCTCGGAAGCTCTTTTAAAAGAATACAAACATCATGTTTTTTTGTGAGAACGTCACAGTTTCTAAACATCAAGCTCAAACCACAGACGTCACAGCGAGTAGATACAAGTTATTGTTGTTTTTGTTTTAATGTCATCGGTTGACAGGAAGAAAAACATAGAAAATCTCTGGCCTTATTCTCCTCCCTCGTTTTTAAGTGCAAGTCTGGTTTGATGTTTCCACAGGCTGACACACGAGAACCTTGTAGACATGGTTGGATTTTCCTGTGATGGGCAGCATCCATGTTTAGTTTATGCTTTCATGGCCAATGGCTCTTTGCACGACCGACTAGCTTGCATGGTAATCCCCATCTAAACCACCCATTCAGACTTTTAGCACTTGTGCTTTTACGCAGATAAATCAGTTGTATGCTTTTGGTCCTTTAAGGATGATAGTCCTCCACTTTGCTGGCGAAAGAGATGCTTGATAGCGGAAGGGACAGCAAGAGGCTTGGAGTATCTACACTGCAACCATCATGTCCACAGAGACATTAAAAGGTACAAAGTCAGGCCTCTATGTCTTTTAAATAATCTTTTCATCAAGGAATAGCTTTGGATAATATTCTGATTCACTAGCTGAAACTTAAATGAGAAGAGTGATACTGTTCGCAGATTATTAAAATAATTACAGCTAGCCCCTGTTATTTATTTATGTTTAGTTTTACAATTCTGCTTTTAAATTCAGATATAATGTGTATATTTAGTCAGCTTTATAGAGGCATGAGAGTGATAATTTATAAATTGATATTTCACTTCTCACTCACTTTTTCCTGTTAGTGCAAACATCTTGTTAGATGAAAATTGTGTGGCAAAGATCTCAGACTTCGGGTTGACGAGAGCATCAGCCAAACATACATCAACCACCATGATGACAGAGAGGATTGTGGGTACCAGTGCCTATATGGCACCTGAAGCTCTCAGAGGAGAGATTACACCAAAATCTGATGTCTTCAGCTTTGGAGTGGTGGGTTTTCTGCAGACACACATGTACCCAGACACATGCACACACAGATTACAGAGTATTATGTCAGTAAAGGAGAAACTGCAACTGTAATGGAAAACTCAGGATACATCACAGCAGTTTACTTGAGTGCCAGGTTCTCCCAAACTACTGACGCATACAGAATTGTGGAGACTAACAGTCTAGTATAGATTTCTTCCCATTTATGCGGAAGAGCACTATATACTGTATCATCTGTAATTTCTTTTTCTACAAAACATTCAGTTGAAGAGCAAAACTTTACGCTATTAACTATAAATATCAAACATTAGCCAAATTACCCACGACTCCATTAAAACATCGTTTTCAGGTGTGATCTACAACTTTTGTTTTATTAACTTGCCATGAAACTGAACAATCAGACCTGCAGAGGCACATAGAGTACTATTTTACGTGGCACCCGATGGGGTAATAAAGTTACTCCTCGTCCACAGTCATGCGATTAACCCCGTCTACCTTCTACAGGTGTTGTTAGAAATATTGTCTGGGCTCCCGCCAGCTGATGAAAACCGTGAGCCACAGTTCTTGGTAAGCAGCACAATAGAGGCATTCACGCTGTATCTGTCAAGCTACAGCTTGTAATTACATCTTATGAAAGACATTTAATTAGTGAGTGCATGTTATCTGTTAGTAGTCATTAAAGATTAATTGAAAAAGATTTGGATTTAAGCTTACTGTGTTGAGATACATGATATAGTTTCATTTGTGTAATGAAAGTGGATACTGCAAATCAAATAGGTCCAGCACAATAAAAGCGATAACACAGTACTGTGTATAATAAGCATTTAAAAACCGCATTTTGTATTTACTTTGGTTATTTTTGTGTAATATAATTTGTATTTTATTTATCTAAATTATTTAAGTGTGAATGAATGTAGTGTAAATATGCAAAAAAAAAAAAATAGGAAGGTGGTACATGCTTTTTCACAGCACTATATCAACTAATAATAATTAATAATATTTTACTTAAGTCATGACCTCTAAGACTTATCACTGCCTTTAGTCAGTTGTAGTGTGGTTCTCTTTGTCTCTCACTCAGATGGATGCCAGGTATGACATAGATGATGAAGATGAGGATCTGACTCTGGAAGAATTTGTGGACAAAAAGATGACAGACTGGGAGCTCAGCCAGGTGCAGAGTGTCTACTCTTTGGCCTGTAACTGCCTCCATGAAAGGAAAAACAGACGACCTGTCATAAAACAGGTACAGTGATGAAGGACACTGGCAGATATTAAGGAGTGTAGTTGTAGCTACTGTTTTGGCACCCGCACCACTATGATGTCACCTTGAGCAAGATACCTTTAAAAAAAATCTCAATAAAACAGCACTCAAATGCTGATATAAATGTGTCCTCCTGTGCCTACTGGCTATGAATCAATGCTTAACCTTGCATAAATCTAATGTGAGAGAAGGGGGCAGGATCCTTAGTCCCTGACTTTGTGCAAATAAGGTTTTTAAGGTTTAGGTGAAACTAATGTGAATCTTTAATATTCAAATAGAGACGTGACAATAATTAAAATGGGGAAACAACATTTTCTTCTAAAATGATCTCACTGACTCAATGACTCAACAGTATTTAATCTCAATGTTTAGTCACAATTCTGCTGACAATGATAATGCTAGCGTGCTGAATGTTTACAAGTTTATCATGTTGACAGTCTTACTGTGTTTTAGTTGTGTGTTAGTTGAAGCCATGCTGCTAGTGCGGGAGAACAAAATGGAAATTTGTATGTGGAACAAACACTGAAGGATTAGAGACATAAATATTACACAGGATTTGCTATAGCCTTAATTAGATAAAATGTTTGTTCTTATTAAATGATTGAATAACAAAATACCAAGATTAGTGCATTTTTAGTTATAAATTGTTTGTTATTAATATCTGTCTGTCTTTTACAGGTCCTCTCTGAGCTTAAAGACGTTGTCAAAAGCATATCTCTGGATTGACAGGTGCCACAGAGAAGACATATGTGCCAGAACATTTTCTTTTCCAATAGAAATATGTTGGACTGTGATGACAAAATGTTATATATTATAGTATTTTACTGTAATAATAAACACTTTTATGATCATATTTTAATTGACCAACTGCAATCTTGATAAAAAAACATAACTTAGTATTTATATTCAATATATCTGTATGTTGAAATTGCATTAAAGAATGTCTGGGCTCATTCTGTAACCTTAATGTATTAATATCATGAAAAGACTGAAAACTGTTCTTTCCAGTCTGTTTATCAAGCAGTTATTGGAAAGTTTGAAAATGAATAAATGTGATGAAACAGGAAATGATGATTTAAATATTTTTATTTTTCTTCTTTAAAAGAAAGATTTGTAAGAAAACAAATAAGACCAAACAGGATTTTTCTTCTATTATACTGACACTGTATGAATATAAAGGGATTCCCCTTCACACATGAGGTGAGCTTAGTAGTTTGCCTAATGTTAATCAGTAGACCAGTGGATGTGGCAACATGGCAACATTTTGATCAAGGTACTTCTAGTTTTCCCTTTCTTATCCGGTTTCTTTTCCCTCCATGTTGTATGGAAACCAGCAAGGTTTAAGTAGCTTCCTCTTAATGAAATCTGAGATGTACTGATGTAATATTTCTGGAAGCCCCAGTTCTTCCTACTGTGATCCTCACCGACACGACAATCACCAGAACAGACGAGACTGTTTCTTAATCATAGAGCATCACACAGCTACAATATGTACATTTACAGCACTTGCATAGAAAAATAAGTTTCTCAGCAGATGATTTTTTTCATGTAAACCACAGTTATATCAAAAAAGAAGGAAATTTTCCAATATAAAATGCACTGTTAAAATGAATCAAGAGACAGAAGTGGGATAATTGTATGTTTTCTGCTTTAGAGCACCTCATTGTGCAATCAGTTGGGAGACAAATCTTGAACACATTAGACGTGGAAACATTAATTGACACAGACTTAAGGAATGCAAGTTAAGAATTCAAGCATGTGAACTGAAAATTGGGGAATTTCATCATATTGGCGCAAGTTCACATTAGTCGCACTAACAATGTCAGAAGTCTCAGAATGTGGCAACAGTGTAAAAACCTCAGGTTTGTCATGTTTGGGCCTCTTTCAATAATCCTTAATAATCTTTTATGAATGTACTAACATACATGAATATGCTTCCATTTGGCAAGCTACAAATGGAAATTCATAAGTGTGTCATTGCTCAGTTGTCCTTGGCGTGCATAGTTGGGTCTCTTGGTGAAATATCTGGGAATTTGAGGTTGTCTTTTTATTTTAAACAAGCTTGTCAAATATGATTTTCCCCGTCACAGGAATGTTCCACTGTGGAACGTGCTTAGGGTGGAGGTGGTGTTTGGGTGCTGAGGTCTGTTCAATCTTCCTCCTCTCCGTCTCCGGGAGGTCGGGTGATACGTCGGCCACCCCTCTTCCCTGCAGGGCCTTTGGGCTTGGCGAAAGCTTGCTTGTGTGCATGCTGCTTTGGATGCACCTCTTCATACAGGAAATCACTGTTCAGATCATCCCCATTGTCAATCTCCAACTGGAGAACAGGAAGGAAAACAGATGAATAAAAGTGCAAACCTGACTTCACTTCACATAAATGATTATATATACCTACTGAGAATGTTTTTGACATCCATCAGTTTAAACACCACTAAGTCTGTTGAAGCTAGGGTGGCAGCTGAACCAATTTCATTAGATGACGTATCTACTTTGTCTATAAAATATCTGAAAATAGTAAATTTAAACAATTGGCAGTAAAAAGGTATAGAGGTAACTATCATGACACGGAAAGGCAAAACATTTTCATATTGAGAATCTAGAACAAGGAATAATAAAATACTTTTCTATATCCAAAAAAAATGTATGTTTTAAACTTGTTTATAAAAGCTTTTTTACCCACTGCCTGGAATATTTTACCATCATAGACTCTTTCCTACCTTTTTCGCAATCTCCATCTGGAGCTTGTTTTCCACCATGTCAACCAAGGGATTTTTGCAGCTGGAATAAAGCATCCTCTCTCGGATGCTACACTTATACCCTGGCATAGAATAAATGAAGACTGAAAGAGCAAAAACAAAAAACACACGAGAATTATGAGAGAGAAGTTCCAAGCTGAATGAAAAAAAAAGGGTTCATAACAACTTGTGAGAATCTATTCACCTGTAGATTCTAAGTAGTCGCCTTCATGGGAATGTTTGTAGAGGAAGAAGTGGTAGCGTGGAGAATCTGTAGGGATTCTCAGTGGCAGGTCTTTTATCTCTGTTGGCTCAGTGCTGCACAATCGAATCAGCTCCTGTTCGGCGTCTACTAGCTGTTGACAGGTGAAATATAAACTTACTCAAGGTCGCTGGCGTGAGCTTGTGATCACAATGTCCCTGATTTAAATTCTAGACCAATTAGGGAAATCTGGGCGTGGACCATGAAAACTATTTTAACCAAGTCTCTACAGATATATATACATCAGTTGCTGCTGTGCTGCTCAGCAGCCAAGAGTAAAACTTGAATTGATAATCAATAGAACCTACTTTGTTCTGGAAGAGCTTTTAGGCTAACAAACAGAAAAGGGAAATGAGACAAGGCTGCAACAATGACACAATTAATCCTTTGTACGGATCTTGTGACACGAACCCTTTAAATTTTGATGAGAAGAATTGAGACAAAGGCTTTTTTTCACAATGAGTAACTCATTGTGCTGGTCTGTAAACAACCCCTGACCAAAAACATCCCTCTCCTTAAAAGACAGCATCAACTTATACACTGAAATGACTGACCTAGGAAATGTTGGCATTACACTAATGCCTTGCTCTTACAAACTCACCAGCTGTACATAGTTAAGTCTCTTGTCTCTGAAACGTTCAAGTGCTGCAACAGCATCTTTGTGAACAGGGAAGGCCACTCCCTGCAGAGTCTGCTGCTTGGTGTCCACACTGATGTCCGTCTGCACCTGAATGCACCACAAAAATAAGATACCCATGAGCTTTCTGTTGTGGCACCATTTACATTATACAAAACAGTTATGGAAATAAAGTCATTAATTAGGCTTTCCACCGCATTGCTTAGCAACTATATAATGGCCCTTAAAAAAAAATAAATTAGATAATATTAATATGAGTACCATTTAAGAAACAAGTTATTTATTATTATGCACATTTGCGCCCATGCTCCAACAACCTAAAACATGACTGAATCTACAAAGAGAACCTGCGGTGTTCAGACAAATCGGTTGTAGCATAGTATTACTAGGTTTCCACTGATGGCTTTCTCCTTAAGATTTCTTAAATTGTTTCTTGAAGTGCAACATATTTTATTAAACAGAAAGTAAAAAGGTACGATCGTGCAGATCAGCTTGAATGCTGGAGCATGGGGATTGTAGCTGAGGCACTTGTAACACAAGTGACAAGGCACCTCCACAAAATCACACCGAAAACTGGAAATGCTGGGGGGGATTACACTGATGGATTGCATCTATTTTTAGACCTCTGTTCCCACAAACTAAAATGCCATGCAAACATGATTGAGCCTCTGATGTAGCTACCTCGCATACTAAAAGGCCTGCTGGTCTTTTATCCATCTGCTTAGTAAAAAGTAAGCTGTCTCCAAGGCACAGCAATGATAAATATTTTAAAGCTTCTTTTTGGTCCAGGCAGTGCAGATTAATGGTATATTATCTTTCTTCAACAGCTGGACAAGTGGGACAAGCACAAACCTCACTTCCTATTTGCTCTGCTGCTTTTAATTGACCATAGTTCAGAGAGGGACTGCACTACCCAAATCACTTCCATATATGGTAAAAGAAAAGTGTTCTTGTTTTTGTGTCACACTGTAAGAGCAGCAATAAAAAGCAGATTATAATCTCATAAAAGAAGAGAAACTCATTGAGGTTTCTTTTTAGGAACAGTCCCTCAAAGTCTGAAAAATGTTAACTTCAAACATTAGTTTTACTTTGTGCTTAGTGGAGTACATCTGTCACAGCCCCTCCCCTCAGCAGTGTAAACATCACAGGCATCATTAGCAGCATGCAATGAATATTACGTCACAGTATTTTTTGATCACTGCAAACAGTAAAGACAAAGCACAGTGATACAGCTCACCTGAGCTCCATTGTGAACCACAGCTAAAACACTCAATGCTACAAAGCTTTCTCATTTGCATGTAATGCTCTCAACATTCATAAAGAGATGCTCTCTATCCGCTTCTCGTCTCTCTCTACAATCATAAACAGCACTTTTTAAATGGAGCTATGGGTGTGAGCTGTACAAGCTTAGTAGATCTCTCCCAACACACTGCTCCTCTAATGCATCAGCATCTTTGCACTGTGTTGATACTGCAAGGCAGGCATATAAACACTTGCACTGCTGCTGCTGACCTTGTGCTGTTTGGAAGAATGCATCGCTAGCCTTCATTGATACTCCACAGTGTTTCCGGTGGGATTTACATCTCACACACAGGAGATGTCATTAGGAGGAGAAACGCTGTGAGCTGAGGTAAGCTATTTTTCACCGCTGCAGCCCCAGTGTGTAAGGATGACATAATCTCATCACTTTTCAGAAGTGAAACAGAACAAGCCCAATCCACACCCACTTCACAACCTTTCAACACATACAACAGATGATGGTGTCTATTTACACACGCATGGAAAACTGCATTGTTTTCACATTAATGTGTTAAAATGGAAATGCATCTCAAATGGCTTGTGGTTCTTTGTGTGTGTGCATGTAGTTACCTCATTTAGTTTAATCTGTCTCAGTTCCTCCTCTGCAGCCGTGAGGGGCAGGGGAGCGGCCTGTGAGGTCAGATACTTCTTGTAGCCACCAAGATTCAAATCATCCTGGGGCCAAACAACAGCACAATCACACATCATACAGCAAAACATACTGAGTCAGTAACATTTCTGCTCCTATCAGATGCCAAAAGGGTATAAGACAGAAGCTTAAGCCATAAGATAAGATAAGAAAAAAAATAAAGTTATTATTATATGGAATTTGAGTGCATAAAAGATATTTTTGGATCATTTTAGGTGTTGTTGTATTACCAACCTTTGCAGTTCCAAAAATCTCATCCTTAATGTGTCCGCCTCCAAACTCTTTCTTCACCGTGGCTCTGGTAGCAGCATATAACATTTTATGTCGCACCTAATAAAAATATGAGCAAAAGTTGAAGAATAATTGCAATTTAGATCATTATTTTTGTTATGTTGGTTGACTATAAAGACGGGGCCAAATCTGGCAGGTCTGACCTGTGATATTTTATTTATCTGTTTTTGCACTTATGAGGGTTTAACAATTTCTTATAGTAATAATAAAGAACATGTCAAAAGTCAGTAATGTTGCTTATTCAACATCTGCTAATATTCTTGCAAAACTTTTAATTACAGGCACCTTGATATTGTTTCAGTTAAAACAAGCAACAAGAGTTTGTTTGTTGCCTTGATAAAAACCTGTCATGAATGCACTTCCTCCCTCTTAAGACATTTGCAAAGCAGATTTATTTATAAGTTTGAAACTGGCATCCTTTACGTCAGTGTATATCCTCTGGCAATTTTGATTCTTCCCTTCTTGGTGCACTGCTACATTTTGTTGGTAAATACGAACAACAAATAAAAGGAGGGGCCCCTCATATGGGCCAAAAAATGTCACTCAACAACATTACTGAGACAAACCCTAGGAATCTTTAAATCTGAAACAAATTCAGTCATTTTCCGTATAGTACAGTATAGTTTAAGTATAGTTGACTTCAACCCCCTCTCCCAAAAATTGTGAAAACATAGCAGATCACTTACGGGTTGAGAAATGATTATGCAACATAAAGACAAGCCTCAACCTGAAGCACCTTGTTTTGAGTCACAAGGCAGGAATGTTAAGCTCAGCTATGCATTTTAGAAAGTAAATTGTAGCTCATTTTTATCATGCAGTTATAATACTGCAAATATCCTGCATGGCACTTCATTCTGGCACTGGTCTTTCCTTGCACTATTCCTATTTTTGCTGCAACAGGAACAACATTTGCATATCTGTTTATGGTGGATATTTTCAATAACTGGTTCTATACTATGAAAGGGTCTGGTTTTAGTGGAAGCAAATGTCAAAGGCTAAGGTTTAGTGTTTATTTCTCTGCATAGATGCTGATTTATCTGCGGTGCATATGTGTTACTGCATTTCTAAACATGACTGAAACTGAAACTCGTCTGTGGAATTCTAAATAACTTGGTCTTCACACCTGAAAATGTCAGTATTTGCTAACTCAGTTTGTGCCATCCTGTCTGCCCAACTTTCTTTCCCTGTGCTGTCAGTCTGCTCTGGCACAGAGAGGGGAGGAAATCAGATTATTGACCTGCTGCATATTTTACAGTAACCTGATTACCTTAGTGCAAGTGAATGTGTCCCCAATTACCTGTTAAACATCATTTCTCTCAGTAACAAGGTGATTAAAGTGCACATAAACTGAGTGATGTGACTCAAGAAAACACCAAATGCAAACACACATTTGTGTAACAATGGAACAACACAACCTCATAGATTCACATCACCTAAAAGGCTTTTTCGAATTTGAAGTCAGAAATATTTATGCTGAGGAACCATAATCACCACAGTCTAGTCATTTACATTTAAGTGGTCTGGCAGGATATAGTGAATGCAGTGTTTGTCAGTCAGTATCCACATTTATCCAGCTTTTCAACAAGCATACAAAAAAAAATTGCAGCCTTGATGTGGTACACCCCACCCATCTGATACTCAAAGCAGAAGAGGACAAATGCCACAAAATATGGAAAGCTATTCATTAAAGCCAGCCAGGCATTAGTTTTCTTACAGCAGAATGGTCTGGTGACCAGGCCAGGAAGATCCACTCGTAGCCCTGGTTGTTAGTGGAGTCCAGCCGGTACAGAATATAACAGGGCACATCATCCTCGAGGAGGGGTAGCACTAAAGAATCATATTCCTGGTCCCACTTCTTTGATGCTTTCCTGCTGGCACCCAAAGCCAGCTGCTCTGGAAAGCAGATGTGTGCAACAAAAATGTCAGCAGTGCATGGATTTGATAATCATGACCACACTCCAATGTCAGTCTTAGCAGAGGTTTAGGTACAAGTTAAGGGTTTTCTTGGCACTGGAAGTTGTAAACAAACTCCAGGACTCAGGGGTACAGCTTACCATCCTTAATGACAACCTTCAAGACTCGATACTGGTCTCCACTCTTGGCACTGGCAAAGATATCCTTAACATCGTTCCCCGCTGAGAAGAAACAGAAAAAGGGTAAATTTCCATTTCAAACCGAAACTTGCTTGACAACAATTTCACATGGAGAGCAATGGGGTCCAAGTCTACAAAAGTATACAAAAATCAAACTTCTTGTATAAATGTAATACAACATATAGTCCATCACCAAGTGTGCCTTGTGTTTCACAAACAATTTTGTATAATAAATACTGTGTAACATTTATACTTTGTTATTATACCAAATGGCAAAACAATCATACAAAACTTTGTAGGGTTTGAAAGACTTTACTCAGGAACACAGCGGCTGTAGAGATGTGACTAGAGACTCACCACTTTTGAACCAACCCCAGGAACAATCACACATTGTTATCAGTCATTGACTGCAGTTTTCTGTTCTAATAATCTCTGCCAAGGCTGAACAACAAATCCATCTACATCGAACATTGTTTCTGATAAATCACTACATGATCTGATATCATAATACGTTTTGCATGCATTCAAGGACCGTGATTCATCTCTACAGTTCTATTCTCACTGTCTGGCCAATGTGAAGTCAGAATCAGAAAACAAACTTAACACTTAAGTCTAATGAGTCTAAAAACTACTGGACTAGTTTTGACTGAGGAATGAAAATGTAAAGGGTGGCATGGGTTTAGTACAAACATTTAAAATCTACAGTTTCACTCAGTTAAACTGCACACTGTTTAGCTTCGGGTTACATAAAATCGTGATTACAGGGTGTAAAGTACTATATGCTGTGGCTGCCATATATAACAGGCTGTAATTCTGACATTTTTATCATGGCAAAGTGTATTTAACGCCAAAGCTACTCCCATAAATTTATGGGAGCACCGGCCGGTTTACCAGGCCAGCAGTTTGTTTAGATGAAGGCGTCGCCCATCCATTCAGAAAGCTTAACTCAACGTTACAGGACTTTAGCCCCATATGTGGACACCTCTATATAAAACTGTATCTTAAAGGGGATTTTCTAGAGCAGTGAAGAAAACATGTGATTTAAGTGTCCTGTAAACTGGCTAAAGACTCAAAGATTATGTGTCATAGTACAAGAAGTGCCCAAACAGGACACCGCTGGTCACACACACCACGGTAGCTCTAAGCTAGCTAGGAGTGGCTAACTAACTTGACATTAGCTTCTCGTAGCAAGTATTTAAAGCTCGTCCAGGAATCGCACGCTCGCACTGCTAAGCATATAGATACAGAAACGTCAAAAGCAGAGAAACGCATCTACCTTGAATGCCCGTTTGATGTGACATTGTGTCTTTCGTCGGATAAAGGGCTGATGCAGCTGCTCAGGCGAAATCAGGACAGAGAAGCAGGAAGTGGACTACACCGACAGGACCCGCCCCGAGCCTGACGTCATAAGCTTCAAAATCACATGACACAGTGGAATAATTACTTTTTGTTTATGTTGTTATAACAGCGTCTCAGTGATGTAGCTTGTGTAAGAGTGGAGTACTGTTGTTCATTTATTGTTGGGTTGTTTAACATGTCACATTGTTCAGGATGTCAAAACTTAATCTGAAGTTATAATCAGATAAATGTAGTGGAGTGAATGGACACTATCATGTACATATAGTATACATATAGAGTAGTGGAGTACTTCTAGTACAAGAACCTCAGGGATTATATATATATATATATATACACACAAACAAATAAGAATTATTTTTTATTCCTTTATTTTGACCAGGCTAGACCAGGTCACCACAACAATGACGAACACCAACTGTTTCCTTGATATCAGCTTCGTTTAAGAAATGGCACTACTACAGATTACACAAGATCAGGGGTAACCAACCCTGGTCCTAGAGAGCCACAGTCCTGTTTGTTTTCCAGCTATCCCTCCCTTTCCTACTGTTGATTACCTGGACCAGGTGTGTTCAGCCAATCAGGAGCAGTAAGTGCAGGGACAGTTGGAAAACAAGCAGGGCTGTGGCTCTCTAGGACCAGGGTTGGTTACCCCTGCACTAGACAGCAGAGCTCCGACAGCAAAAGCTATTACTAGACTTTGGTAGTAGTAGTAGTAGTAGTAGTAGTAGAAGTAGTAGTAGTAGAAGTAGTAGTATGCTCCAGCAGCAGCTAACAACAACAATAATAATAATATGAAATGGAATCTCATTTAATATTATAGACACAATCTACATACAGTCTGTGTTTAAACTGGGATATAATTAG
>OMLM01005771.1:200109-215981 GCA_900302695.1 Helostoma temminkii | reverse complement strand
CTCACTGGTGTCAGAGTTGTTGCTTTTGAACAGCAGAATCATGATGAATGGAGACTGTAATCACATCTCTATTCGCCTTCAGTCCTCCTCCACCAGCTGTGTGCTTCTCATCTGTCAGGAGCACTGCCTTACCTATGAGACTGGTGTGTGTGTGTGTGTGTGTGTGTGTGTGTGTGTGTGTGTGTGTGTGTGTGTGTGTGTGTCTGTCTGTCTGTCTGTGTGAAACATCAGGTGAGAATCTTATCCTTAAAAACATTACATTTTTAAGTCTGAGATGCACTGTGTTCTGCTCTGTGTTGTCCTGCTTTGTCATATCACATATTGCATACAATAATGAAGTATATGTTATTACTACAAATGAACTGTTATGCTTATTCAGACATGTAGAGGAACAAAGGGGAAATGCTGTACTGTAAATGCTTACATGGCTGAAATACCTGGCAAATTGTTTTATTTTTAAAACAGAATCTAGTTTGCCTTTCAGAAATAGAGAACTGCATATACTTTAAGATACTTTAAGATATACTATAAGATATTACATTTCTAAAAATCTCAAATTATTATTTAATATATATTGTTTTACATAAGTGTCTTGGGAATCATGACAATGTACACAAAATGCATACACAGATGTGGTATTTTAAAGTTATTCCAATGGAGATGGGAGAACACAGTTAGAGATATATTCATAACACAGACTGATGCACAAAATCACAGAATACACACCCACTATGAGATGTAAATGTGTGTACCAGGATTTAAAGCAAGGTGACACTGAAAATCTGTATTTGTCACCATCTGGTTGCACTCTCCAGCTCCCATGTATGACCACTAGATGGAGACACAGTAATGTGATTTTTATTTGGAAACTGACAGGAAGGATATGTCATCCTGAACAGAACATTATAAATAGTTGTAGAGAAATACCACAGTTAATTACCATAGCGATCTTAAATTGGTATTCACCAGTTCAGAACCACACCAATTTGGTCCCTGGGAGTGAAAGTGAGATATAATAAGTGTCTCCCTGTCTTCCCTCTGTGATTTTTTGCCTTTTCTTATGTGTGTTGCTGATGTTGTCCCGTGCTGAACTGAGCCTGGCGGTAGACAGGGCTCATGAATCACTCCTTATCGGGGTCCTCTACTGTCAGGAGGTGCAATGACTCAAACGGCTTGGCTGAGTAGTCTTGAATCACTCCCTAGTTAGATTCTACCTATATAGGTTGAGAGGGGGCGACAGTGCTCACTGGGGCGGCATGTTGCTTTATAAGTCAGATCTGCCGATACACACTATGCACCTACATCCATGCTAGGGCTCATTTCCACTAGAGGCAATTAAGTTCACCCATGCAAATCATTTCAATTATGCATCTGAGATGAGCCCTGAAACACCACAGACCAAGACGTATGGTGTGGCTTCACAGTAGGTCACTTTTTCTTTTTGCTTCAGCCCCTAAATTTTTTTAGTCTGAATATTATCAAGGAAACATTGAAGTTTTTCTCTTCTGCAAAGCTCAAAATAATCAAATAAAGTAGCATTGAAACTAATGTTGCAGATCTATTGATAAACATATTGATTCATTATAACCTCACTTTAACTCAACATCCCCATCGGAATATCTGCATCCCTGTTTTTATGTGCCAGTTGTGTAAAACTACAATTGAGGAAGCTGAGACTGAACAGCATGTAAAGCTATTGGAGAGTAAACCAGCCAGGCTGTAATGGGAAAATAAATGGAGCATTCTGCCTTGCTGTCTTTCTGGCAGTGTGTGTGTGTGTGGACACAAACACACTGAGCTTTCCTAGGAGCTGTAACTCAAAAGGACGTTGACTGAGCTGGAGGAGACAAAACAAAGAGTTGTTCCTGGGAAGATGGCCGCTTCTGGCACCAGATCACAGCTTGCAGAGACGGCACAGCCTTGAAATGTGGCTGAGGAATATGTAAAGTGGTAGAGGTGTATTTCCAAGCTTATTTACAGAGCATTTCTTTATTAACTATCAGTTTAGTGACCTTGAAGCAACTGATCTTTACTGCATGAGGACTTTTCATGTAAAGAAATGTATGAATCATCTGTCAAATATTGTCAAATAATTTTTTAAATTAAAGGGCTTCTCCGTGAATTTCACACAGAAGTGTCCAAATGCTCAGTGTGTAAATTAGTCTGCTTATATTGCCATGAAAAATCATTTAAATAAAACAAGTAGTAGTGTGCAAGGCATCTACATCACTTTCTGTTAACAGCCTTTCGAAGCATGTTGGCGATTAGAAGATTGCGGATCTGTCTGCCTGTCAGCGATTCACTTGACTTGAACCAAGTTAGTGTCTGAAATCTTAGTTGACTAAAGCATTTAGTGTCTATTACATAAAGAGGAGTGAATAAGTAAACATGAGGGTGATTTAGGACGCAGTCTGTGAAAGTAACCCTGATAATGTCCCAGTGATATCATCAGACTGGTGACTAAACCCTGCTATGCAGCCAATGTAGAGATATGGACATTTGCCAGGAAGGGAAGGTGAAATGAGAGACTAGTTGCTTCAAACTTTAATTCAAAGGTCCCGTGACTGAAGGTACTGGTGGAGCTAGTACTACAGTAAACAAGTATTTCTAGCTGTTCTAGTCTTTTCTGCAGACTACACTAACTGTTGGTTAACAGTGTTTTCAAGGACAGTTGTTATGTTATGCACAATATTGATTCATCTGTTACACAAGCATAGTAAGATGTAGATAAGGAATCTGACAACTGTTTTTAAGATCTCTCAGAAATATATATCGCACTCTCACTCTGACCATACCTACAATAATACGCCACTAGTGATATAGTAAACACTGTGGTCTTCATGGGTTCTGCCGAGCACTGCCACTGAAGGACAAGCTTGTGTGATTATGTATTCTGTGCAGAAAGCTGCGTATCCGAATCAATCTCATGCTCTGCCAGAGAGATATTTCTCCATAATTTGATTCCAGGCCAGAACTGTATTGAAAAAACACCTCAGGTCACAAATGTTTGAATAATTTCTCTAATCATGCAGAACTCGCATCATGAAACAAAGCAAGCATCAATGCAAGCATCATTGATATCAGATGCACAAAATGACATGTATGTAGAATATTTCTGTTCCCATATTATTCCACGCAATCTGTTGGGATTGATGATGCAATAGTGACTGTTGAAATTGGCCAGGAAAAGTCAATTACTTCAGGGTTATGGAAGTGACATCTCAAAGTGGTCTTTAATCTTAATTTCATTGCCCAAAGGGCATGTGCTTGACAGAGTAGGATAGTATTGATCTATGTGACTAATTTATTTACTTTTCATCTTCATTCTCGTTGCCACATTTTAGCAGGTTGTCATGCAGTTTGAACCGTCACTGACAGCAGTGTCCTTGTCATGCTCCCTTTAGGTCGATATCTGCGCCTGAAAATGTTCCGCGAGGATCATGGCTCCTGGATGACCATGTTCTTCAGCACCATCCTCTTCCTCTTCATCTTCTCACACATCTACAACCTTTTCCTGCTGATGGCTGGGAGCATGGAGTAAGCCATTCGATCTCTTTCTTCCTCTGTTCCCTCCTTCTTGCTTCCTATTTGTTACAGCCACTATATGCTCGCCTTTGGCTGGCATGATTGATCTTAATGTCTCGCCTGCACAGAGACTCAATAGCACTCTGATTAATCAGTCCAGACCCTAAATCACAGTTAGGGCTAGGCAAGGGAAGGGTGGTTAATTCTGAAAGATCACCTCCACCACCTGCACTTATTCTCCTGTGATCTTGACTTATTTTTCGACACCTCTCTGGCTAAAAACCGGTGTTTCTGCCATGTCCATCTGTTTTTGCTCCTGTTGTTCCAGCTTACCTGCTGAGAAACCACAGTGCACAGCAAAGCTTGACACCCACACATCATGCTGGTGACAGGAATCCATTTATGCATTTGCTATGTGTCCGTCTAGGGGAAGGAAAACATGCCCTTGAAGCCAGCCAGCCCGACACGAGGTCACTGCAAGGTGATTTACCATTTTGTTTGTCTTAGTTGTAAAACATAGTGTGGCAGGTGTGTATTTAGGTAAAAGCTGTCAAGAAGCTGAGCAGGGCTACAATGGGATCTGTCCATAAGGTGCCTATTTTCTATATTAGCAACAAGCATCAACTGTCCATAAGGTATAGGCAGATGAAGGCTATTAGCTAACAGGAGAAGTGTTGTTTTTTGTATGGGCAAAGGGGAGAGTTTGTATAATCAGCCCATCTGTCACTCCAGCTAGCACCGTGACACTGGCATCCATCTTGTCCATTTTCTCTGGTTGGCCAAGAAAAAGAAAGCAAGCGGCTGAGCAAGGGGGGCAGGTCCGCTGAGACGATGAATGTTGCTTGCTCAGGGAAAAGTTACATTTGCAGTCGTGCCGGCTGCATCTGTCACAACGAGGGTTCCTTTTTACCACTTTTCATTTCAGCCTTAAAAATGTTGAGAAAAAGGTCCGTCACTGTTAGTCTGTCAGTGTTTTTTTTTTTTTTCCTTTCATTTTTTTTCACTGTCAGGCGTTTGGTGACATCCAGATAACACGTAGAGGAAAAATAATGAGTTGAAGTCACACAGTCCCCATTCATTTTAGCATCAGTTGTCCAGATATGAAAAGTAGAGACCATAACAGACTATTAAGCAATTACACAGGATGACACGACACTAAAACCCATCCATAAATGTTTGCTATGAATGTGTGTTGTGCTCTGACATTAGCTATCAAATGTTGTAAAGCTCTTCTTGCAAAGACAGATGGTGCTGTTGTAAAGCGAGTGACGTTGCCAAGACACCTGGTAGTTTTATGCACTTGTCCCCCTCCCTCTCCGTCCCTCTTTCCTACTTGTTTTCTTTCTGCTCCAGCAGTATGTCCACTGAGGGCCTGGGCCCTGCCAAAACCATTAGTATTCACATCTCTGTTCAAGGCTGACATGTAAGAGCAATGTTCACACTCTGCCAGGATGACCCTCAGAAGATGGGCTCTAGGCTGCAATAGCATGAATGTAGAAGGGTGAAGGGAGGCTGGGATAGAGGGTGTGTGAGGGGAGTGGGTGAAGTGCTCCAGCTCTGATGATGCAGTGAAACTTAAATCTTTAGATCTATGTCCAAATCTTATTTGCATCACAACCTCCACATGCAACCGCTGCCTCACCCCACAGTGAGGCTGTTGTAGTTTTCTCTCTCTTGCCACAGCACAAAGGAAAAGTACAATATGCCTTTGTGGTTGCAGCTGCCTCTCTGTGGGGATGAATGGTGCTTTTCCTTTTTGTTTATACTAAAAGAACAAGATGCTGTGAGGTATTATTACTGCCAAGGGTTTTAAAGGGTTGGTATTTTGGCATTGGTTAGTGGCTTTGACATCTAGCCCTGATGCTGCACTGCAGGAGATTCTCTTCTGGTGGCTAGACACACGCATGTATGCATACACACACCCACACACACACACACACACACCAAACACATATTGTTCATGTCTTGCACCTCGCTCAACATACCTGCTGGCACTGTTCGCACAGGTTTGTGTATGTGGGAGAGAGTTTGCATCTGGTGAGTTCAGAGGAAGGGGTTGGCGTCTGTGTCCCTGACCTAATGCTGTATGCGGCCCATGCCCTTCGCTCATTAATATGCTTTAATCTTCTTTGACCTTTCAGTCAGTCTTGAGTTTGATTTAATTAAAACTGGTGATACAGCCACAAGGAAGGAACATCAACTGCACCACGATGGCAGTAAACAATCACTGATAAGAGATTGTATATCTTTTTGGATGACAAGTATTTATTTATGATTATCTAAGTGAAATGGATTCATCAGAGCAATTATCTCACAGCTCAAAGAGATTTGCACACTGGGTAATCTTACACATGTCCAACAGAGCATTAGCCAATATTTAAACAGCCACTTCTAGGTCAACAGCTATCAACTGTTACCTGGCCTATGTCATCTCATGAAATAAGCCTGTCCATCGTGTCTCCTTGGAGGCTATAATCCACACTTGTTACCAAACCTCACATCTGGGCTATTTGCATTTTAATGTAACTGTCAGATTAAGAGAGGCCTATTTGTGTGAAACCAGGGAAGTGTGACCGCCCAGGGAGTATGACGGGCTTCATGAATGTTCTGTCACGCCTCACAATCCCATTCCGCCATCTTATGTTGCCATTACAAGCCAAAATCAGGCCCTAATTAGATGGTGTTATTTAATTAAGATGGCCCAATGTGTGGCATACACATTAATCATGACTAATTTAAACAAAGGGGGTGGTAAAATATGTAAAGGTGGAGGAAAGAAGAGCCATAGAGAGTATGTGGAGAAACTATTAAGAAACTGTGGTGGGACATAGACAGTAAAGCTATACTTCTTTTGTTCTACTGTTTGTTATTCAGCAGAGCAGTAAATGGAGAGATGTCAGAATGGGGGGAAAAGCAAAAACAACTGAGCAACAGGAGCATGCAGCAGGGGGTGAAGGGGAGAACTCAGTTGGTGAATGACTTTCATCAGGAGCAGGCAGAGATGCATGTGGCATTTAACTACAAAGCTACCCTCAGTGGGATTGCACCCCATCGTATCAGGGTATTTGAATTTGTTTACCATGATCCTTTGTGCTAAATGCATGCTAGTCCCCCTTGTCTGTTTGTTTGCTTGCCTGCCACTAAGCTGGGGTAATACCATGTGCAAGTGGATTTAAAAGGCTGAATAAATAGTATGGTGTGGTATGTAGATGCCTCCTGTTGCATGTAGTCACACATGGGACTTGTTGCTGCCTATAATACGGTGGCATTTTCTAACAGTGGGTTCTCTGATTTGTACTTTACTTAATGAAGAATTTGATGAATAAGCTCTTTCTGTTACTGTGATTCTGATAATGATACTGGTGGTTAGTTAAAAAGGTAATTCAGCTAAATTCAGTTAAAAAAGGAAATAGAAAACATTTTAAAGACTTGAGAGGAATGACGTACCAAGAGTGTGCATCCATCAGCTTAAAGTTACTTCACTTCTGCTCAGCCTTTTTCTCAATTTCAACTGTGTTATTACCAAATCTCAGTCAAAGATGGTGGAGTTGATGTGAAAGCTTCTGCTGTTGTTTTCGATTTGTGGACGGAACTGACTTTACCAACATTGGCGTGCTATGAAATGCTATATGGACTTTTGCTGAAAATAAAAATGTAGCAACATCTTTGATTGCACTGGACTCATACTGAGCAGAGGATGATTGCATTGCCGAAAGGTATTAAGGTTTACCACTGTAGACACTGAAGATTTAAACAATTAATGAATTTCCCTTCCTCAGGCATAAAGTACACATCACTTTCTCAGTTTGGAGGAACACTTATGGATCCTGCTGCTGTGTGAAGGAGACAGCTGTTAAATAAATTCTAGAAAATTTTCTGCTACATTTTCTGCATTTGTTCAGTGCTAACGTTTGACAGCACCAACACAGTGATACGGAAGGTGCAGAGCTCCCTCTATTCCTCTGTTTCTGAAGTAGTCCACCACCAAACCCATCCTATGTCAGTATGTTGTTGTGTGTGCCTCTACATTAATGCATCTGCTTGCAGTTCAGACTTGTGCTGAAATGGTTTAGGTCTGACCTAGTAGAACTAAAACGTTACCAAGGTGCTTCTTCAGACAAGAAGTCAGCATGTTCAGATGCTCAGATTAGTTGAAAGGAGTGCATGTCTGACAGGGACTTTATATGTCATTATAGTTTGCCACGAAGATCTTGGTATCATAACATGATAGTGAAATATGCAGTGTATCACAATAAAGTGATATAGTGATAAAGCGAGTTTCTTTATCTTAGTAAGAAACAATCACTGTACTACATTATAAAGATGTTTTCATTTCAAAAGTATCAAACTAAGGTGTTTTATCAAATCTGTTGCAGTATTGATTACTCCCCCATATTGTCAGCCAACCAGGAACCAGACAATCCAACATTTTTCAGTAGCAGATTTCAGTTTCAGCTGTTAATGCAGCACAGTCAGTTTCCAGTTTGGTCATAACATGACATTTGGGACACACAATAATCCCTTATTATTATTATTATTAACTAAAAGGTGATAAAGAAACCTGTTTTTGTTTGTAAGTCACAGTTAATGAATCGCAGTTTATTTGAATTGGACTATCTTTACCTTCTTCACTGCCTATCTCATGCTCATACGCACCCACACCTTTCTAAGCATATCTCGTCTTGCCTTTCACACTCCTACACATGCACATAAGTTAGTATCTCAGAAATGACTCATTATGTATTTAATGAGTATTTGTTCAATTTTCCTCCTAAGTCATTTTGTCTTTCAGAATATCTCTGAAACAGACTGTGTGCTATATGAAGCAGCGAGGTCAGTCATTTGCTCTCTGGAATATTACCCTGCTGTTTTCTGGGACAGAGAGGAGGAGGAGTGTCAGCTCAAGCGGTAGCCCTCAACATACGTCACTGTTGCATAAAAAAGCAGTAAACAATTGTCATAGGTGTTTGTGTATGTGTCTAGTACTACATAAGTCCCAATTCAGTCTTGTGATCGTTGCCTTATGTTAATCCACAGCAGTTAATACCTGCTGTAATATTTCAGTTCCACAGTTTGAAAGCAACATTTGCATGTCACCTTGTCTCCTTTGTTGCGTTATTTTATTGCTGTTTTGTGGCCAATGTTTAAATAAAAGACAAATCACAAAGTTTGTCCTGACATTTATAAGTACCACATGCTGCGCTCTGCAGAACAGGTTATTTTTAAGGAAGCAGCAAATCAGCAGCAAAGGTTCTGTCAAATGTTGCCTTTGTACCAGTTCATTTTCACAGTTGTCTAACAGTGTTGTATTTTCATGTGTGCTTTGTGTGTTTATTTAGATGTTGTCCTATGAAAACCTTATTTCTCCAATTTATGACTTAGATTAAATAAAGTGAATCACTGTGTTTCTTTATAGGTTAATACAATCTGTTTCTTAAACTAAAAAAAACATTTAAGTTTTCTGGAAAATTGTCTAGAAACATGTGTAAAGATGAAGATCTTGTTTTTATACTTATATTTAGGATGTGATGTGTACCTGAAACTTACAGAAACCTGGTTATTTGTATCTTTAATTCGTAGACGGAGGTTTTCACAGACTGTTGAACCTCTGCCCGTCTTTACTTCTGAGACTCGTACTCCCATTATGTTACTGACCTGTTGCCAATTAACCTAATTATTTGCTAAAACTTTAGTCCCTTATTTGTTAGTGCCATTTACTTTTCCAGCCCTATGTTTCCTCCATTTAAAAAAACATTTTGCTGCCATCAATTTCAAAATTACTTTTTTTTTTCTTAAAATGGTATGTTTCATCTAGTTTTTACATTTGATATGCTTTCTATGTTCTATTGTGAGAACTATGGGTTTATAAGATTTTCTATATTATGTAGATTCTGTACAGTGTCTCACCTTTTCTGCAACTGGGGTTATAGTTAACTCAATCCATTATTCTCTAAACCCAACCAAATAATGTTTATGCTTACACATAATCAAACTTAGTATTGTGGAACAGAAGTGCCACAGTCTATTATTATAAAACAATATATTTAGTTTTTGTTTTTGGAGGATTTTTTGGGGATGCTGGTGTGTAGTATGTAAAGTCGCTCAGTGTTAACATTCAGAGAGACTGTTCTGTCCTTATGGAGCACTGATAGAGGGAATAGATGGCCTGATTCAGTGCTGTCTGGGATATTGCCCGACAGAATTCACTCCCACTCTTGAGCCAGAGGAATGATAAGGACTAAAGGACTCAATCTCCCACCAGTTTAATACAATACTAGGGCTAATTCCGTGCTGAGTGGTGAATTGAGATTGAGGTTTTACGTTGCCTTGGTAGATTGTGTAGTGATAGTTGAGTGTCTGTATTGACAGCTTTATGCTCCCTGGTAACTACTGCTGCTGAGTGTTGTATACTGTAAATATGTGCGTTACGCACTGTAGTGCACAGAGAGGAGACAGGCAATGCATTTCAATGTGGAGCCAGCCAAGGTCGCAATTTATGTTCTGAATGAGTCCAGCCTTTATGGGGCACAAGAGGTCACTCAGTGCCACAGTCACTAAATTGCTGAGTATTTGACAGAGAAAGTAAGTTTATAAAACCCAGCATGATGGCATATAGTATGTCCAAGTGGACTTTGAACAGTATAATAGAAATAAGTGTTATTTGATGACTCAGAAGAGAAAGTGCTCCCCGCACACTGTTTTATAACCTTAATTATCAGGGCTCTAATGAGCCTAAAAAATCCTCGTGTTACAACTTTGAAAAAAAAAAAGCTTTAAATTGTCAAATGTACTGTATAGATGGAGAATGAACCCTAACCCTAACAGTAGGGAAAATACCCTGTTAAGAAGATGAATTCAAGACTAGCATGCAGCCACATTAGTGCTGGTTTTCCTAATAAACTCAACTGGCAGCTAAAGGTAATGTACCCACCTAGCTAAAAGTAATCCAGTGTAACCCAACAGTCCTGCAATAAATAACAAAGAAGGTGATCATGTACAGGAACAGATTAATTTAATGATTAGTTGGTCTTCTATTGTCTGTTAATTAGTTATTCTGATCTCTAAGTAAAGTGAAAGTAAAAGTGCCATTCGTTGAAAGCAGTATTACACCTTTTTAAATGTGACACACGGTAAACTGAATGATTTGGGATTTTGGACTGCCAAAACAAACTCTTTCAATATGATACATTTGCTTCTGAGATGGGAGAAATGATATTTTTAAATAAACAAAATAATCTGCAGGTTACCTGCTAATGAAAATAATCGTCTATTGCAGTCCTGAACTGAAAATGTCTCCTATATAATCATTAGTAGCAGCCCTACACTGCTGCTCCTTATTAAAAAGCGCCCACTATAACCCTGTGCTCCAGACCTCATCACTCCAGATTTTCCAGCCTTGTATATCATTATGATTCCACTTAATGCCATGAACATTAATATTGAGTTAATGCCCAGCTCTAAGCCTAAATCACAGCTTGATACAAAACAATGTTCCACCTATACATAATTATAAGAAAAATGTTTTGCATCATAGGTGATTCATTTTAAGTTGTTAAAAATACCGATATGACGAGAGTGCATACACACTGACTGGCCACTTTATTAGGTACACCTGTACAAACTAATGTAATCCAATAGTAGAGTTCTGCCATGAAATCTGCTTTTACAAGTTCAGAATTTCTCAGTTTTTGTGTGCCAAAAAAGGTGATACTTCTACCATAGTATGATTGTTATTATTCAGGTCATTGAAGGTGATGGAGTCATATTGAGTGCATTATAATAAGTGTTTCTAATGTTTTGGCTAACCTTTTTAGATAAAGGACATGGTATCACTACTAAACATTTAGTAGAAGCATCACCTTTCTGACATTTTCAATATAAACTGAGGAAAAACTAGAATTGGCAGAGCTTCTGTATTGGATTTAGGTGATCCGACACATTGAAGACGCAAATGCAGCAACTAGCAGTGCCACAGTGATGTGATTCACACCCTAATCACAATGCAGTGCAATTCAACACAAGACAGTTCAGTGAGATGCAACATGATTGGAAGATTCAAAGGAAAGGTGCTGTGCAATTTATTTAGGCTAATTATTTACTGATCCAAATATAATTTAAACTTTTCACTAACTGGCCTTTTTCACATTTTCAATTCAAGTGTTCTGTTCACTTTTAATACACCTGGCTCACAACATTAAGGATGCTCAAGATTAATTAGAACAACTGGTAATTGCAGTATATGTGCCAGTGGCACATGGAGAAAACTTCCAATACTTTGCTCACTACTTTTAGGGTGTAGTAGCTGGAGATGAGTCGGGGGATGCTGGGGCACTGGCCTGTGTGCTTCACAACAACACATTTTGTGATGCTTCATCCGAGTTGTCAAGCTTCCCATCTCTATTATACAACCCATATTTTTGACATTTGATTTGTTCAACCACTGCCATGTTGGGAGTGCTCAACTCCTGCGTACATTAACATGAAGTAGGTCAAATTTAGGTGTAAGAAAGACTTAAACATATCATGTTGTTGGATCCATTCATATTTGCTGTACTGATGCTCATGCATCGACATGAATTGTCACATCCCTAACTGGATTGCATTAGATTGTACAAGTGCACCTAATAAAGTGACCAGGGAGTGTATGTGAATAAAATGCAATGAGAAAGAGGGTATAGTTAAACTTTGAAACTAACAGTCAGACACAATCACAGTGAAAATCTGTACCCTCAGTGGCACAAAATTGTAATTTCTTGCATTTGATGGAACAAGACTTTGAAAGGCATTAACACTTCTCTGAGTATTATGTATGAACAAGTGTGGGAAACCCGATAACATTCCACAGAGGGTCAAAGCTGGCTAAGCTGACCATGCTGGCACCCGCACTGCCACTGGCTCTGCGATTAAGCCACGGGAGCCATTTTGGGGTTGATTATTCATGGTGCCACTGTACTGATGTTCCACTACACTGAATTCTCTCATTAGGTCATACGGCTATAAAGGCTATTAAATTTTCAGTCAGCATGAATAAGTCAGAATGTTCTGCCTCTGATCATGTAGTGCGAAGAGTCCCCAAACTCATCATAGGTGCTCTGCAAAGGGAAAAAAAAAACTCTTTTTCAGCACATGGGTAACATTTGGTCAATTAAATACGTGAGAAGGGCAAGGGTTGGCAGCAAGGTAACCTTTTTTTTAGATTTAAAGGCTAGCATGTAGTGCCATACAGTTTCCAGAAGTATTGATTAGAATTTCTCTGCCGGTAAATGACTCTCAAAGGGATCTCCTGGAAAAGTGGAGCAGTGCCAAGTCACTGAATGTCTAACTGACTTAATGCAGATATAAATTGCCATTTCAATCAGCGCGACTTTATTTGCGGATGCAAGCTGGGCAATACGTCAACTGCGGTACTGCACATTTATGTCAATAACATCCTGCCAGATCTGTTAAATGCTTGCCGCACTGATGACATATGATTAATAATGTTTCCCTTTAGGGAAGAGGATTTCTTTTACAAATGCCGTAAACAGGTAGTTGGCATTTTAGGTCACTGCTTTGGCACAATTAATTATAGTCATGTTTTGCCTCAGACTATTTATCATACTTCTCAGATCTGGGCAGTAATGTGAGAAAGTACGAGCAATTAGCATTAATTAAAAATAAACACCTTTAAAAGCTGCCACATTAGCTTGAAAGGATTATCCTCCACTGATTTTCAACAGATTTTAGATTTGTGCGACAATTACTCATTTACAAAGAGAACACCATGCCAAATGGAGCTCTTAATGCAATCAGCTAAAAAACTGAATGAAAGTAAACCCTCAAGTGGAAACACATATTGAGGAAATGAACTATTCACCAGCAAGGTTGTAGGCAACATATTCCAGAGTCCCCTGTGCAATAGAAAACATTTTTATTGGTGTTTGCTGGCGGCTAGAAAATGACCAGAGAAAACAAAGACGAATGGAGCCACTGACTTCAAATACACAAACCCTTGAAAGCACAGACAGCGCCCTATCCATTGGCATCTATTATATTCATGAGTATGACCTGTGTGGGGGGGGGGTTGAGAAGAGGTTGGAGGGGAGGTGATGGGAGCCCACCTGCTCCACTCAGCCTCTCAGACACTGGCTGCCAGGAGATCAAACAGGCCTCCTCACCTCCCCTCTGTTCTCCCCTTCTCTCCCCGGCACAAGTCCCATATAGAAGGCTACTGACCCACTTTCCCTCCCTCCCTGTGCTATTACCTGGAGAAAATGGAGTGTTGTGGCCTGTGTGTGTGTGAGTGTATTGGGTGGGTGGCAGGACTGAACAAAAGCTTTTCATCTTCACTTACTGTACAGAAATCAAGGCATAACTAGAACTCCAAAGAAAGCATGTAATTTCTTATCAGATACTATTGCATGTGAGATTGTTTCTCTAATGGTGTGTCTAGGCCTAGTCTTATGCTTTACCTCTGTGCTGCTGTCGTGTTGAATGTACTCACTCAGATCCAGCGCATTAACAGGAGAGGTCTCATTGGAATGGCAGTGTTGATTTGAAATCAACTAGACATGAAACAAATTTGCCAACAAATGGATAATTTGCCAAACACTGCAGGGCCAAATGGAAGTGGTGATACTGCATAAATTCCGTTGCACTGGCGTAAATTGTTTACAATCCTCGGGGCTTTATGGAAGGTAGAGTCACTGCTCATTGTTTTCACAGGATTAGATTGATATTGATTAAGTCTGACAGCTAGCATCATGATACTTAGTGGCAGTGACCACTCTTTTTCGCTCTCCACTGACTCTTGCACTCTTGGCTCTTTTTGTCAGTCTTCTTGCCTCCGTTTCTGCCTGTCTTTAATTTACTACTCTCATAACATGTAATAAATTTTTCATTGTTCTCTTCACCCTTCTTCTGTCCATGCAGGCCTCACATGGTGACAGAATACATGGGCATCAGGAATGAGAGTTTTATGAAGATTGCTGCAGTGGGGACATGGATGGGAGACTTTGTTACTGCTTGGATGGTAAGATTCCAACTCTTATGCATCCTCGGCATTACAGAAGTTGTCATTTATGAAAAAAGATTGAAATTTATATCGCTGAAGTCAAGTATTATTATTGTATAATATATGTTTTGGATTTCCAAAGATTAATCTAACAAACCGCAATCAAATTTTTTAAAAATTACTGTTTAAATCTACAATCATCACATGCGATTATGAATGCAACCACACATTTGTTGCTAATGTTTAATAGCTAAAATGTTTTAACACTCAGTAGCACAGTATCCACTAGACCACTAGATTAATGCTGCTTTTGTGATGATTCTCAGTGGAAACAATGCTTTTTAGATGGGTGCTGCCAAAAAAATCACTATCCACCTCTAGCTTATAGTTGCATTTTAACTGACCAAACTAATGCATGGTAAATGTTTTATGCTTAAAGCTACAATTTGCAACTTAACTTAGTGCTAGCATGAGACTCAAAATAATCCACTCTGCTCTGCATATCCCTCTCCTTGTTCTGATTTCCTCAGTCTGCTAAGCTCTGTCACACTCTGCACAGTCCTTCAAATATCCATTATCAAATTACAATAAATAAGAAGCTGTAAAACTTACTAATCAAGCAGAAATTGTTGAAATGGTCAGATGGTTGAGCCTTGCTCAAAACTTTTAGAAGCAAATATTTCTAGGTCTCTGAATCTGACTTCAGGGGAGATATCTTACAACCTTCCCCCATATACACAAAATAAACATACACAAAGCCATTCTTCACACGCTCATCTCATTTCTAGGCCAAGTGTATCCTCTCCACTTGGCTAATGCACACATTTACAGTGCTCCACACAGATCCAGTTCACTCTGGTACCAAATCCTTAGAGTAACATGCGACTGTGATCTAAGGAGGGTCAGAGGAAACAGTGGATTCACGGGGAGAGTATATTGAAGGAGAAACCTACCTTTGTTCATTTGTCAACATAAAGAGAGGAGGAGAGCTCCAGCGGGATGGACTACCTGTGGTGGGAGGAGTGGGGCTCTGACACCAACACTGCACACAGCTGAGACAAGTTGACAAGCTCTCTCACCGGTCACATTAGTATTCTACATTACACACTGCAGAGAAAGAGAGAGAGAGAGAGAGAGTGTGAAAGGAAAGACAGGAGAGGAAGATGATGTGGGGGGAGGGGGGGAGGTAAGGAGTAAGAAACAGAGGTGAAGGGGAAAGGGAACTGTAGAAGTCTGGTCGGAAGGGAGACAGGGAGAAGGTGAAACAGAGGAAGTTAGGCCAAGGTAAAGTGCTGATTCGTGAAAATGCTAGATTTTTACATTTGATTAATTCAATAAGGCACTTTGAAGATGA
>OMLM01005771.1:187698-200089 GCA_900302695.1 Helostoma temminkii | reverse complement strand
TCTTCTCTAGATGAACAGACAGGAAATATGTTTTTTGGCATTGCTGCAACGCCAGAATCCACCAGCACATGTTACAGTATCTGCAGTGAGTCGTTTTATCAAGAAAGTGACTCTGAAAAAATATAGTAGTAATTTTTGGACTTTGAAACATCCATGCAAGAAAATCTGCTGTTAATTAGTTGTAATTACATTAAAGTTGACATTGTGGAAACATTGACCCCAACCTATATAAGCACACTAATCCACAACATTAATAATGAAACAAGCCAATATTTATTGATGATAATCACAGACTAATTATCACAGTTATTTGCCATCAGTTTCATTATTTAAATTAAATTTAAAAATAGTCACATGCATGTTCATGTAACTGTCTTTTAGCACCATTCATTATTTAGCAGTAGTCAGCATGGTTAAAAATGTGTTATTAAAATGTAATAGTAAGCCAGAAGGTGGATTTATGAATTTCAGGTGGTGAACAATGTCAAATTTACACTGTATCATGCAGAGTCAGAACTGCTTGTTGTTCCTTTGGTGCTTCACATGCACTGGCTATATCTACAGTATGGACAGCCAAACGTTTACGTTATTTCAGAGCAGCTTCCATTATTCTGGAAATGATTTGGGGAAATGGCTGCAGTGATTCAGTCTCATTCAGTCAACTGATTTTGAGCAACAAGGCTTGCAGATAGAATTTGGCACAAACTTATAAAGCTGAGCTTACAGGCCTTGCTTTGTGCAACAGGGCACTGTCATGTTGAAACAAAAAAGCTAATTTTGGGCTAAAGTTGTCAACTCTCAACGTACACTTTAGTACTTAGCTTGAAGGGGTGGTTTTGCATCTGGGGAAATATGCCTTCTCACTTTCTTGCTTTCTCCCTTTCTTGCCAAAATTTGGTTGAGCAGATTTATGGCTGCCATGTCTGTCAGTTAAAAATGAAACTACAGTAAATCAGTGAGTCTGTTAGGTGACAGTGACTAATGGTTTTACTTTGGCTCTGTTTAAAGAAAAAGAAAAAAACATCTCCTCCTGCAGGACGGAACCATAACACATTGTATTTTATTCGTTTTATTCATAAAAATGTGTGCAGGTGACAGATATGATGCTCCAGGATCAGCACTACCCAGACTGGGGCAAAGCTGCAAGAAGGTTGTGGAAACAAGGCAACAACAGGATTGTACTCTTCTGGTATGTTGTTTTGTTACTCTGACATAAAATGTCTGTGAAATCGTGTATGCACATAATAAGATTTCACAGCAGCAATTTTCTCCAACTACTAACTTACTAAATGCAATATATATTCCGAAGACGCTCTACAGATGCATGTGCTGTGCATGCATATGCGTTTATATGGTCTCACCAGCCAGTTGAAGAATTACACGCAGTCAATAACCATGTTAATCTTCCCTCAGTCAGTGTCAGCACCTTTAATTAGAAGAACAGGGTGAAAATCAATGGACACAGCAAGGTCGCGGGGCGAACCATAGCCCTGCCTTTTACTTGTCGTACCACAAGCTGTGACCCTTAAATAACTGCTAAACAAATGCTGCAAACCATGTCTGATAGGCCCATTACTAAAAAGCCAAGTAGAACTGTTCCCTGCTTAGATGCAGTGCACCACCAGTGCACAGTCCCAACAGTGTTCATTCACCACATGGTTTAGTGCTGTCAGTCAAATTTGACATGCAAAAGTGTTCTCCAGTGGTCCATTTTAGGGTCATGGAGAGAAGTAAATGACACGAAGAAGAGAATGTGGTTAGAAACAGTTTGACATTTGTTTGATATGTGCATAGAGAGCTGAAGACATAGACATCTCTAACTCCAGAGACTATTTAACCACAGCGTTTAACATTTTCTTTTGCAGAATTGATTAACCTGCCATTAGAATGCAAGCGGATAAATTGTTCTGTGACTTTCTCCGCAACCCCTCATTTTATGGATGGATGCCCTGACTTGCGCTGTCACAATCAATGCCGGATTTGACGAGCTATCGTCTGAAATTTGGAGCTTGAAATATGATTGATAAATGTGTTGCTGAATATATCTTGTCAAAATGTGCTGTAAGCTCATTGCACACATTTGTTGTGCCAAAATTTTGACTACACAGAGGAAAAGAATCCCACTGTGGAATAATAAAAACCCTCAAAATTTATCTTTCTAACATTTGAAATGGGATAAGAGCTGGCATTCGGTATTGGCAATGCAGCCAACCAATACGTGGTGGGAGAATGCACACAACAGCACAGTAATTACTGGGTGACATTGAGACAAAATACACAGTGGGCAATAATACTAGCCTTTGTTGTTGTGCTTCTCTTCAGATGGCTGACAATTCCAAAATTTCCAGTAAACTGTGACTGCAGAGTTACAGAAATGTGAAATAAACAAAATTCAGCTTAAACGAGTTCAGAAAAACAACCATCACTGCATGAAGGTAAATTAACGATTTTAGGCTCACGTTAAATGTGTAAGTTTATGGGAAAATGCAGTAGTGTTTTATAATTACATTGTCTCTGCATCCACAAACAAACAGACACAGTTTCTTCTTCTCTGAAGCTTTATCCATGGCCATTTTTCAAATCCAGGTACATTTTTTGTTCAATACATTATTAAGTCCCTGAAAAAGATGAACTGAAAAGTACTTGATTTATCTTTTCTTGTATTTGATGTGGGTGAGCTGTTTGTCTCCAAGATACACATACAGATATATAACAATATTAACTGTGCACCTCATGTAGACTGAAGTTTTAAGATTATCTTTAGAGATTTTTCAAGGTCTTATAGTTTATAAGATCTGTGCAACATTTTTTCTCTGTCCTCTACTCACCTCTCCTCCTCCCTTTCCATCTCTTCTTTCTTTTTTCTTCCATTTCCTGTCTCCTTCCTTTTCCTTACTTCCTGACTTGCTCTCTTCTCTTCCCTATTCTATCCTCTCATCTGTTTCCCTTTTCTCTTCCTTCTCGCTTTTTTCTTCTTCTTATGGAATCTTCTCCTCTGCTCTTCACATATTGTCTCTTCTCTTTTCCTATTGCTTTTCCTTTCCTCCTTTTACAATTCTCTTCTCCATTATTTGCGTCTGCTCTGCTCTGCTCTGCTCTGCAGGACAGTGCTCATCTCTCTGACGTCGGTGGTGGTTCTGGTCATCAGCACCGACTGGATCAGTTGGGACAACCTGAATCGAGGATTCCTGCCCAGCGATGAGGTCTCCAGAGCGTTCCTGGCCTCCTTCATCTTGGTCTTCGACCTTCTCATTGTCATGCAGGTATGCTGCTCCCCTGTGGCCAATTAAAAAAAATAAAGGGGGAGCTGGGATGTCTCTTGGCTTACTCCTCTACCCGTCTTGCCAGTTCCCCTTCCTCCCCTTTCCCTCACTATTCATCAATGGGGCACTGCGGCACAGAACAGCGAGAGGGGTGTTTGATCACTCTCACTTGGCATGGACACAAATGCATGCACACATACATTAACACACATAGAGATACACAAACTGTTGTTTACTCCTTTACATTTCCTCTCTTTCAGTCCCTCCATTCTTCTTTCCCAGACCTCAGCCATGAACTCACACTTTCCTTCCCTCTTCCCCCAGTGGGCCTAGTTTCTTTAATGATGACTCACAAGATTAGAGTTTTTTCTCACTTTCTCTTTATCCCGTTGTTTTTTCCCACCCAATGTCCTCCCTCCCACAGGAGAATGTACATCAATAAAGCCTGTGTCAGTGGTTCATGAATATGCAAATGCTTTTGTCTGGAGAAAAAACACATAACTATGAATTGAAAAAAAAAGAGTGAGAGAGAGAGAGAGGAAAAAACATTTTTTTTATTTTCTTTTTAAGCTCTACTAGCCAGGAGCCAGAACCTCAGGCCAAACATGTATGTGGTTTAACTGAGCCTAATTCAACGTGGCTCTTCTAACTGCTTAATGAACATATTTCACTAGGCCCTGTTGGTGGGTATTAGGGCACAATACAAGACTAATATTTGGTATCCTCTAAATATATGTTTCTACTCTGTTGATTATGCTAATTACTAAGAATATACTGCTTGCACTTGCATGGGAGAGCATCTATTGTTACAAATACCCCACTCCAAAGAAGTCTGACAAGGACACTATTATAATTGCAATGGTAATATGGCTCAGACTAACCGCACCACTAAATGTAACTTCTGGACTCACTTATTGAAATAAATCATTATTTTAAGGAGAACCTCTGGCTACTGGCCACAGTAATTACTTCCCACTATGTTTTTTCCTCATTCATTTACCCAATTATTGAGATTATGCAGATATATAGAAACTGCTCAGTCTGCAGTATGCCTGCATTTCCTCACAGGCCACTTTCTGTGACCGGCTTTTCCAGCTTCCTGAATGTATCAACTCCTGTTTTCAGGCACAGACTTGATGTGACATGAAGTGCATGCCACCTGTTTTTACATCTCTATTTGACTCCCCTGACTAGCCTGGACTCCCTTTACCCACTCACAGTCCCTTCTAATTTTCTGCACAGCATATGGTAAACACACTTAATACAGTTATGATTTTATTTATCTTGCTCTATAAATGCAGCATATGCACTGGTGGCCGCCACTACTTTTTACCAGTACGAGCTAATCCCCCATCTGCAGCTTCCCACATAGCATCAGGGTGGCGTAGATAATCTCTCCCCTCTATGAGAAAAGATGGGTGGTGTAGTTCACAAACTAATAAATGCCCAATTAAAGTCTGTGTGGATTTGGCTCCAAGATGGGTTTTACTTTTTTAAATAGTGTTATGTGTACTTGTACTGCTTCTCTACATGTTCATGGCTGAATATCAGATTTTTGTGTGTATGAATATCATTGGCATACAGTACATGGATGATGTGCAGATACACTGCCAGTTTACTCATCCTGTGTCATAGAGACTCATTGTGGGAGGGAAGCACATGGCTTAAATACCATGACTGTTAGTGCTATAGCAACAGATACTGGAGCTATGAAAGAAGAGAGAAGGTTTAGTGACTGCAGGCGTGGTGATTTCATGCAGCAAGTTGCTATGTGCAAATAATGGGAACGGAGGGGAAATGTAGCTAATCTGGGGAAAAAAATGCAATTATGTGAGTCTTATTTTTCCTCAGAAATAGAGATGGTGAAAGAATTTTCAAGATGATTAAGTCAGCTCAGTAGGAAAAAAAACCCATTTACAACATTTTACTGTAATTTCTTCTCTCCAGAAATCTGTGACTGTGATTTTCATTACTTTTAACTGTGTTTACAATTTTATTTACATTTTCATATTCCAACATATAGTTAATAATCAGTTAATGGATGTTTTTGAGTATATTCCTTCAATTATTTACTGTAAAAATCAATTAACTCATTAGCCCCTTGTTACAAAATTACATCAATCACACACAACACAAACAGCATTTGGACAAACAATTTAACACGTTATAGACTCATGTCTTGTTTTTGTTTTGCTGTTTTGCACTCGAGTAGTGAGTGGACCAAATATATCCACTCTCTATCAGAAAGAGCTGAGTTGCCACAGAGCTTCTTAAAGTCAGCTTGGGGTGCCTTTTAATGTGTTTTGACGTGTAGAAATCCCAGTGCACATTAGTACACTATACAGATCTGTAAACACAGTGTATTATTCAACTGTGTACAGCAGCTGGCACCATGTTTGACCTCCAGTCAAAAGATGAAGAGACTCCACAGAGGCTTAATATCAGCTAAAATGAAAAAGTTCAGTGAAGTGTTCAACATCCAGTAAACTTGATACATGGCTGACATTTGTCATGTCAGTGCCTTCATTTAAATGTGTTCAGCGTTCTTCATCTCAGGCTACAGTAGCACTTTTGTTCAGAAAATGGCACATCAAATTTGTGTTTTACAGGACTGGGAGTTTCCTCACTTCATGGGTGACCTGGATATGAATCTACCAGGGATGTCAACAACGCATGTGAAGGTCAAGCTCCCTGTCTGCAAGCGTATCTTTAAAGAGGAGTACCACATTCACATCACAGGTACAAGCAGACACAGCCACAGATGCTGCATACAAAGAACAAGGTCATCTCGTTGTTTCGAGAGGAGTACTTCTACTTTCCCTAAACATTTCTAAACATATGTATTCATAAACTGATTAAGTAGCAAAAGGAAATCAAAACTTCCACTGGGGAGACATAACTTTGGCCTATTTCTGAATTGAAGTGTGTGCTCTAGTTTTCCAGTTCCCTCTGTGGGGAAATAGTTTGATGGTGAAACCACAGCATCCATTTATAATAGATGCTTAGCTGAATTGGCACACAGGTGGCTCTACTGCTGCAACTTTTTTTTCCCCCCTCCTTTTCTCTTGTTACATGCTGTCGTGTGAGACGCGTCTCTCATCATCTTTCACACCTCTGTGTCTTATAATGTTCACGGCAAACGAGTGTATTTCCCATTTAAAACAGTCCTGCTGGTTTCTCCATTTTGTTCCACAACGGTGACTCACAACCATCAAAAGAAGGCGAAACCAATGTTCCTCTGCTAAATGTTAAGCTGTTCAAGCGCTCAGTGATTCGCGAGAGGTTGTTAACCCTAATGCATTGCATATCCATTAAGCATTATAGAGATGGCTTTGGCGCGACGTGATTGGTTTAACTAAAAGCTTATTAACAGCATATCTAGGGGAGAGGAAGGGAGCAGTGTCACGTATACCCGGGGAGACATCTGCCTGCTATCAGTCAACCTGGGGAGATGGCTGTCTCATGGTAATGTAGTGATCTCGTTAGAAGATACTGTAGAGGAAGTAGCACCTGCAAATGGATCCATTTGTCTCAATGCATGAGCTATATCCAAAGAGAGAGGGACTCCTGATAAATGAATGTGACAGAATGTGTCTGTGTGAGTAGCGTTGCGTTGTACATCAGACTGCTTCTGTTAAATTATCTGTTCAGTGCATGCATGTTTATTCGTTACTCATCTGTCAGAGATAGATGGTTTGTAATCTAACAGAAGTCACATGTCTTGTTACAGGTAAGTGGTTCAACTATGGTATCATCTTTCTGGTACTGATTTTGGACCTTAACATGTGGAAGAACCAGATATTCTACAAGCCCTACGAGTACGGTCAGTATGTTGGGCCTGGTGAGAAGATCTACACAGTGGAGGAGCCGGAAACACTCAGGGACTTCAACCATAGCACGCTCACCTACGAGTGGCGCTCCACCAACATCGATCCCAGCACCAACCGGAGCTACGTGGAGCGGGACATGTTCCTCCATAGCCGTTACATCGGAGCCAGCCTGGATGTCAAGTGTCTGGCCTTCATCCCGAGCCTGGCGGCGTTCGTTCTCTTCGGGTTCTTCATCTGGTTGTTCGGACGATTCCAGGACAGTGAGACATTCACAGAAAATCAAGACAACACGTACGAGAGGATAAAGAGAAAATCGCCATCCGAGTACAGCAAGGAGATGGGGGTGACACCGGAGGAGATGCCCATAACTTTGAGTGATAGTCTGAAACGGTCAGGAACACCCATGCTCCTCTCAGTTGAGGGGCCACACTTTAAAGCAACGCCCTCCACAAACTCAACTATTTCAATGGAAACACATGAGAGCATTGTGATTGACAGTGAAGTCCAGGAGGAACCAGCGGTTGCTTTTGATGTCCACAAACTTTCTCCCTGACCTCATGAACTGATCACATTTTGACCTGTATAACAGCAGAACCTTGGTGAGGTGTTGTAGCTGTTGCTTTTTTTCAGGTAAAACCAAGTTGCAACAGAAACAGATTTAAAGCAACAGTTCATGGGATTCGAGAGAAGAACCGTGTAATTATCAACAAGCTAAAGTGATGGCAGTTGTACTTGTTTGAATATATTTTTATAAACCTTTTTAAAAGCCTCTAACACTGCACCAGTTCTAACAACACATCATTTAATACATAATGCAGTGTCTTAATGACATAATGATAACTGGGATTTAGCATTTTTTCATAACTGAATTTTGTCATGGAAAACTCTTGGTGCCTATATCAGAAAAGTATTTATCAGGTGGAGTTTATTGCATTGGACCAGTGTCACAGAAAGCAGTGCCTTGTTACTTCAAGTGTTGAAATACATTTTAGTACTATAGGCAACAAAATGGGGATGTCATAGTTTTGGTCTGCTATATTAATATCTTATATACAGTTTTATAACATAATGTTACCTCATTTATCGTCAGAGTCTATTACTTAATTTATTCTGGTGTGATGTCTCTCTCGCTTGATTTTAAATGCGTCATTCCTGTTGAAATGACATAATTATTAACGCCAATGTACTTTGATGACCTATTCATATCTGCTCACTCGATATTAGTTGCAGAGATAATAAATGCAATCAGCAGAGATCAAATAGCAAACCAACAAGCCACCTCATGATTGCTTATGTTGCTGCTGCACCTGGGCTGAATATCAACAGAGTCGGAAAGGTGGTTTTGCCCTTGGCATAAACATAGTATTGAAGTGCAGGGGAGGCTTCTGCTGCAAAGCTCAGGGCTTCTTTATGTGTAGATAAACCTTAAACATTTCTAGAAAGTGTTTTGCAGTCATAGTAAATGCATGAAAATATTTATTTGAAACTTTGTGCTCTAAAAACAATTCATGATTTGAAATGCAACTGAAACCTGCAGCATTTATCTTCATGGTCTTTGAAAGTGTGTTTTTTTTTATTAAATATTTTTATATGTTTAGGGAAACTTTTTTGTTGTTGCTTTAGCTCCAAAAATGGGTGCAATTATTTTTTTCTGTAATGTGAACAGAATTACTACTTTATTCCTAACTGTATTTTTTATGTAAGTTTCTCAACTTAAATGAAAAAACTGCATAAACTTGTGACCAAAGACGCCAGATAATACACTACTATGAGAAAATATTGCTGCATCGTATATAATGCAAACTTTTAGAGTCAGAGTGGAATGATATTATAAAATCATTTCCATACAGCTTTCTAACACCTAATATTCACAAATTTGGTTGACTTTTATTTGCTTTCAGATTAACCCACTTTGTTACTTATGTTTATCTACAAAAGATACATGAGTGGTTCCATGGCAGAACAGAAATATGGAGGATGGAGTGTGACACAAATTAAATTATCACAATTTTAGATTACAGTAAAATTAAAATGTAAAGACTATTAACTTTGCCAGTTAATGGTTCAGTATCCTTAGTGTGGCTTTAAATGATTCATTAATTGATGAGTTTTTCAATAGAATTGTGAAATTAATTAAAACTTCTAAATATGACTTAATGTGTTCTATCATTTTCCATTAATGTCTCTGTTGCTTTACATTTGCAGTTTCCATTTGATGATCATTTTAATTTGAAAGCTGCTTTATAAATTCCAAATGTGTTAACAATTTGCCACCTGATCCCAAGCAGACAGCAGCAGACAGACCTCTGATTGGCCTGTTTCTATTTATTGGAGGGCGACAAGTCAGTCGGAGCTCCTGCTTCTGCTCTGGGTTTAAATTTATTAGATTTTTGATGACACACTGCAGTGTCTTTAAATTAAAACAAACACAAAACGGAAACTGTAAATGTTAGATAGAACTTGTAAATATTAGAGGTAGAGTATTTATTTATTAATATACTACGGGAATGTGCCATGAATTAATCAGTGTATAACAGGTTTTTGTAAGTGTATTACTTGATTGATGCATTATAGTTAAACACTGTAAATTGATAATTAGTATGGTGGCACACTCCACACTCCATGCAGGAAATGTGTGTGTGTGTGCACGCTCTGTGTAGGCAGAGGTGTCTGTAAAGAACAGATTTTTTAAATGTAATAGTGCATGTTATCTATGTTCATGTGTGCACTGGAAGCTTGTGAAATGCATAGGTGTTTGCTACTACACTTGTTTTGGACAAAGGCCTTTCTCTGAAGAGGTCAGTTTATTCAGCATTATGGGTTTGAAGCTCTTGGTTCTCTAATTCTTATACGTTACAGCCCTATGATGTCATGATCCATGTCGTTTTGTCCATCTCCTGCCCTGTCTTCCTGGTTCTTTCCATTCACTCACTCCCTGATCCACCTGGCTACAACCATACTCCTGCAATACTGCCATACTGTCATATGACCACGCCTCGTTTTCTCGGCCAGTCTGCTCCAGTCTTGTTCCTGCTCACCCCTGTGACTTCTGCCATTAGTTTTGGACTATTATTTGCACCCCTGCCACTCTGATCTGGACTCTTTTGTTCTCTGTCAATAGTTATTTTGGTTTTTAACTGTTGTAGTTGGTTTTCGGTCTTTGGTTTGGTTATTGTTTCTGTGAGTATTTACTTCTGGGTTTTAGCTCCTTGGTTCTTGTTAATCTCCATAGTCTGTTTATCTTCTTCACCTGTAAGTTTGATACTCTGTTCAGTATTTATTTTGTATTACTGTTTTCAGTTTTGACATTTTCCTCCTTTGGAGAGATTTTCTGTTGTGTTACCTCTTATTACATTTCTTTAAAACTCTGAGTTTATCTTTCCCTCCTTGTCCTAGCATTTGGACCCGCTTACAAAACGAGATTCCCGACATCCGAAGCCATTAATAATACTGTTTCATCAAGGGGCAGAACCTCTTGAAAGAGATGTTTCTAACGTATTGTGTTTGGGTTATGAGTGAGGCTTTCCTCTTTGTTGTTCATAACATTTTCATTGTGTTGTGTTAAAAAGAAGACATCAGTTCCTGTGTGCTTGTGCTTTTGTTCGAAGAAGAGGAAATCTCTTCTCAATGTTTCATCACTATTGAACCTTGTTGAACCTTGTGTTACTGATAAAATATTAAATTTGTGATATACTCTATTAAGTTCTGACCACTTTGTGAAATTCAGTATTATTAGAATATATTCAAACAAGGTTGCTGATCTTGTTACGTAATTCCCAGCGAGATAACATCTAGTTTACATTTTTCTATATGCTTGGGAAATAGTTGCCAGGCAACAGCACAGGTCAAGCTTCTTGCAGCTGCTGACCCAATTAATATGGGTGATGTTAGAAATAATGATACAGCTTCACAAGGACTCTTGTAAATGTAGTCTGCATAAATGACATGCATCCCCAGACTATGTCCTGCTCTTGTGCCTGTCCATTGTTTTATGCCGGTGGGAAACAATTAGAATTTTTGTTTTGTATCCCAGTGGGATTTGTGTACAGAACCTGTGTATATGTCAGAGTTATAGACTGGATCAAAAAGGTTGGAAGAAGGAAAAAACTAATTGCTGATCAGAGAGAGAAGTGGCTCCCAATCTGGGTTTGCAATCTAATAGGTCTTAAAATAACTATAATAAGAGATATGAGATTGATCATAGGACTGTTAAAAAAAAACAAAAACTGTACATGGTAACTGGCTAGCTTGTGTTACCCTCTGTCACATCTGTTACCCTCTGTCACATCTGTCCCTCCTGTTTTTGTTCTTTCAGAGAGTTAATGCAGTAACAAAAGCCGCCTTGTATTCTTTGCCACACATGGAGGATGGCCTGTGTTGGCTCTACTGGGTTTGCCACCAAACTCAATCTGTTGGGAGGCACTGGCAGGTACCTCCTGCCTTCATTTTACGGTATACTGTTATGTCATGTGGTTTCAAAAACAAAGCTATTCCAGTGCTTAATGCGCATTCTCCTTGCCAAAGTAAAAAACTGCAAGATCTACCTTGATGATATTGTGTATAGAGTATCCAGTTCCAGATGTGAGCTCTGCAAAAATGCAGATGTAGTTGTGCTCTTCACTAGTGCTTTATGCACCTCACTATAATTGCACTAGTCTCACTAGTGCCATTAAACCCTTTGTTTGAACACCTGACTGCTAAAATGCACTTGAGTTTGCAGCACACCTGTTTTTGCCACTCCTGATTTTGCACTTCCCTTTAAGCTAGAGATGCTTCCTAGTGGTTCTGGGGCAGTGTTGCTGCAGCAGGATGAGCAGGACCATAAACCATCGTATTTCCCAGGATTTCTATCTGGCACAAAAAGGAAACACAAAATATATTAGCTGATGCTTTGTTTCACCTGTTGCTAATAATCAAACATTTTGGGAAATGTTTGATTTTTAGGAAGTTGGGATGTTACAGCCCTGGCCATAACGAGTTGTTAATTAGCTTTTTATTTTTATTTATTTTTGTTTGTTAGAGTGTGTGCTTGTACATGGAATTATGTATGGGAGATCAGCTGGTTTGATTAGCTGTTCCAGTAGGAGGAGATCACCTGCTATTGGACCATCTTGACAACAATGAGCCATTGTTTATTAATTGTATGTTTTGTATGTAGTATCCTTTTTGCCTTCTTTAGACTTTTGTGTGTGTGTGTGTGTGTGTGTGTGTGTGTGTGTGTGTGTGTGTGTGAAGCGATGGGGGTAAAACCATTTTCTTTGACATGATTTTCTCCTGTTTTCTTGTTTAAGGAGTTTG